>VZTG01001435.1:320746-344456 GCA_013397845.1 Melanocharis versteri
AAAAAAAAAAAAAAAAGCAACCAGATCTCTTTTTTATTTTTTGTATTTTTCCCCCCAAACTTGGGCACAGACATCCATATTTAGACCCTTGAATAAAAGTGGCTTGATTTCTAGAACAGCTGAGTATCCACAGTTGCTCCTGAAGTTAATGGGAGCTCTGGGTGATCAGAACAACTGAAAATCAAGCAGTCTCTATATAGGGGCCTAACTATGTATTCAGGGGCCTATTTTTAGGCATTTCACTCTTAAAATTTTAGTCTAACTTGCTTAGAAGCTCCAATTCCTGTCTCCTGTCATTTTAAAACACATTCATGCAAATCTTTCCATTTTAATGTAGGGGGGTTTGACTGTCAGTTTGCAGGCGTCACTGCTAGGCTGGCTGAACTTCAACTTTGCCATTCCAAAAGAAATAATTTAATTTAAAAGGTGATGTGAATTGTGTCCTATATGGGGTTTAATGCTTTAATGTAAAAAAATATGCTTTTTTCAGAGCACATTAAGAATGATACCCAAATCACCAACACCTTTTGAATATCAGACTGGAGCTGGTAGATTCATTATATCAGACCTGCATTCTGCTCACTAACCAGAGTTGTACTAAAAACTTAATTATCTTATCATCATGACTAGTCTCACTGACTTAAGTAGGTCTCATCATGGAAGTAAGAGGAGGAGGAGGATTTTGCTGTAAATCAAGCTACAAGGTGCATTTATTACAAAGAGATTTATTATAAAGATAATAACTGTTATTTATCTGGCTATACCACCTGAATCACTAGTGTGCTACAAAACACCTTAGACAGATAGGAAAGCTGATTAGGGGGGGAAAAAGTCGAGAAAAACAACATATACACAAAGCAAAATCCTGTGTGTAGTGCTCAGGATTAAAAATGGGCCTTAATTTCTCAGGAAATAGTTCATCCAAGGCTTTCAGTCTTTTTCTGCTTTAGATCTCAACACAGAAGGCAAGGCTGAGCTGTGACTCTGTTTTCATGTTTGTTTTCCTGAAAAGTGGCCCTTTTCACCACGAATTTTCCTTCTGGTTTCATTGCCAATTTCGTCAAGGGAAAATCCAAGTGCCTGTCTGCATATGGAGAGGAAAATTCTGCTGCTGAGCTTTCAGAAATACAGAGCCTCTCGTATGAAGTCAGCTCCCACCAGGTGCTTGCCAGGCTGACCCTCTGCCGTGCCCTCCCAGCCACCACACCCTGGATTTTGCTGCTGTTTAGCTCAAGCTCTATAAACGTTTTTAAATGTTATAAATGTCCATACTTTCATAGCGGGACGTAATGCCACTTGCAAACCACATTTTTTTTGTTGTTGGTTGTCTTTTGGACAATTAGGGTGAAGACAGAAACTATCTTTTTGGAGGTGCTTTAGTTTCTAGGTGGAGGACTCTGTGTAGTTCCTTAAAATTAATGGAGGTCCAACTTTGCCACCTCACTGTGTAAGGTGAGTCTCTGAGAACAACCTCGCTGTCTCCACGGGAGCTGTGTTGATGAAAGAAGTTGCCAGGAGGAATTCTGTCAGCAGTTTTGATGTGCACATGGGCTGCTGCTGGTTACTTCAGGGGTAACAGGGGTTCCTGAAAAGTCAAGGATAGCCACTTCCCTTTTCCGTGAACATTAAAAACACGCCTGTGTGAAATACTGTGCAACTCCAAGCCAACCAGTGTTTTCAGAGAAGCTGGATTGGAGAGTAGTTTATACGTTTTTTCTGTTGAAACCTTTATATTTTTGTCAAAAAAAAAAAAAAAAAGTAACAGAGTCTGTAAACACGTCCAAATACAGATGATTCTGGTTTGGGGGTTGTTCTTTTTCGAGGAATGAGCAGAAGGCTCCATGTTTCAGAGCAACTGGCTGTCTTTGTGTAACTCCATGCTGATTAAATCTATATTCACGTTGTCTGTCTCTGTTGGCCACCAACATGACCCAGAGCCTCATCTCTCACCCCTCCTGCAGAAGCTGCTGATACCAGCCAGCAATTCCCCTGTTGCCAGCCCTGGGTGATGTGGGGGGTTGAACCTGGGCCAGGGATCCCATCAGGAGCAGCAAGGGACCGGGCTGGAGGCAGGGAACGAGGCTTATCCAGGGGGATGAGGCCAGGAGGCTGCTTCCACTGGGGCAGGTGTGGGATCCATCAGGGGATGGGGCAGGGCTGGGGGCCAGCTGAGCTGAGTGGGGCTGCTGGGCAGGGCCAGAAGCATTCCTGGGCTGGTGCCAGCGCTGAGCCTGCGGCAGGGAGCACCATCAATTCTGAGCTGTCGTGGCAGGATCTGCGTTCCCACCCGCGGGGAGCTGGGAGTGCTCACAGTGTGGGCTCCTAGGCTTGCTGCCCTTCACCTTTCCCCACTTCCACTGCCCTTTTTTCCATCTTTCCCATTTTTTTCCATCTTTCCCATTTTTTTTCCTGCTGCTCCTCAGTTCCTGTGGTCAGCTGAGGTTTGTGGAGGCTGCAGGCAGCACGTGAGAGGCAGAGGACCTGAACTCCCGGCGGCGCTCCGTCGCTGCACAGACTTTTTGGGAAAAGTTCAGATTTAGTTCTGTGCTTCAGGCCATTAGAAAAGGAACAGGCAATTATGCACTCGCATCTAAATATATTTCGGAGTGTAACATATGTTTTGTGCAAGTCAGTCTTGTATACTAATTTATTATTTTTATAACACTTATTCATTTAGGATTTTAAATAGCTTCGTTTTATAGACCACATTACTTTGCAAAGAAGAGAATAAATTCAAGAAGAAAGTCAAGTAGAAACTGCAAATCTAGAATATTCTGCATCAGCTTATTTACTAGAGGAGGGAATTGGGAGAGAGGGTAAGCTTTTTTCCTGGTTTGTAGGAAACAAAGATATTAAATAGTAATTATATGTGAAGTGCACATATCAGCTGGGGCAAGTAATACTTTGATATCTTTATTTCATCAGTCATATAAGTTCATTCTTTCATTTCCTTTGTGAAGCAGGGAACATACATTATATACCATAGCATGTGCCACTGAGACAGAAAAAACTGATCTACTTTTAATTTTATTTTGCTCAGTTGGAACTTTGGCTCCTTGCCTCTCTTGGGGGGGAAAAAACCCCACGAACAACAACAGCAAGTTTTATCCAAATCTTGGTGAGCTTTAGCTGAAATCACAGCCGGATGATATGTATTGTGTGGGGTAGGAGTAAAAGGAGGGAACTGCTTTTATTTAGATGTAACCTGCCCAGGAGAGAAAGGAAATTGTCCTTCTGGTCAGTCCTTATGTAACAGGGCAACCAGAGAGAAGAGTATTCTTATTGTGTAAAGACACCATTGGTAAAATTACTGATTGCCTGTTACTATTAAAGTCCCAGAAAATCAGAACCACCATTAAGAGGTGATAAGACTTAGAAAGAAGCACCAAGAAAGTTTTTAGCCCTTGCACTCCCTAAAAGCAGGAGTAAGTGGGTGATGGGTGCAGAAAAATACAGCAAAGCTTTCTTGAGGCATAAAAGTTTCAGATCTCTGAGATCACAGGGAGTGTTTGAAAACACTGAATTGTGAAAGCATAAATTTAAAATTGCTTCTTTAGCTGAGATGAAAACAAAGGGCTTTTTAAACCATGTTAACAAACTGAGGAAGCCATACTGGAATCGACTACACTTGTTTTTTCAAGTCTTGCTTTCTGTATGGAAGAAGTAGAGGAATAACAGAAGCAGAGAATGGCTCAGGTTGGAAGGGACTGCAGCTGGCCTGACCTCCCTGCTCCAGCACAGGATTGTGTCCAGCTGTTCTGGAATATCTCCAGTGAGGGAGACTCCACACCCTCTCTGGGCAATCTGTTCAGTTCTCAGTCACTGCACAGGAAAGAAGTTCTGCCTCCTGTTCGTGTAGAACTTCCAAAGCGTCAGTTTCTGCCTGTTGCCTCTTGGCCTCTTGCTGGGCACCGAGCAGAGCCTGGCCCATCCTCTGACGCCCTCCCTTCAGATATTAATAGACAATGGTGATGTCTCCTCTCAATCTCCTCTTCCTGAGGCTGAACAGGCCCTCTGCAGGCTCAGCTGGTGGAGATGGGCATCATCTCTGTACCCCACAGTGTCCTCATGTAACCAAGCCCTACGATGGACAATGATTTGCCCAGAAAGATGAGGCAAGGCTTCATAACCTGATTTTTCCATTTCAGTAATAGCATGAGCTCTGCTTTTATTCCAAGACTTAAACGAGTTCTCACCTATTTGCTAGTTGACAGGACGAGCAAACGAGCAAAGCAGCCAAGCAGTTCCCTTCCTGTGTCTGGGCCGAGGCTGGTTGGGTGATCCCATGGGTTAGGGGTCCCTGCCACTGTCACAAGCGGTCTGGTGGAGGAGCTGGCAAAGCTTCACCTCCGAGCCTGCCAGCTGCACCAGCCAGCCCATGCTCTCTCTCACCGCCTGAGAGGCTGCCCTGGGGCTGGAAAGTGCTAAAACTCTCTGTAGTGATCATTGGCCCATCGAGAGCTCTTTTTTTTCCCCCACCCTAAAGCTCAGACCTGAGCAACCAGCTTCTTAGGAGGAGCCGAAGAATGCGTGTGCTCCGCGATTTAATTTAATTACACGTAAAATGATTAAGGATGTTATCTTCATTTCCAGGGGAAATGAAACATTCAGCCGGCATCATGTCAGAAGGCTGGCACGTCTCAGTGCTGGCTGCTTTCTGCTGCCTTTTGCAGAGTCTGGGGCTTTCTTCAGAGCACAGGCACCAGCTGACCCAGAGCGTGATTTCTTGGTGGAACTTTTTTAAAGGCATGGATTGAAACAGAGCAAAGAACGACTACCAGGGCTCTGAACAAGAAGGGCTTTGTGTTCTAGTTAGCACGTATCTGTCCAATTCCAAAAAAAAGCCATGAATGCCTCCACCCCGTGTGATAGCAGCTGTAACGAGGCCTCTGGGACGGCGGTGATGGGAAGATGTAGATAAAGGAAAAACAGAGGGGTAAAAGGAAAAGTTGTGAGAAGTAAGAGAGATCATTGCCGCCGCTGTTATTGCTTCACTGAAGTGTAATCTTTTGTGATCTCTTTGGAACAGGAGGTAAATAATAAAACACAAGGGAGGGAAAAAATTAAAATAAATGTACTGTGTGAATGCATGTTAAAACAGATGTCAGATTAAAAATAACTGAAAAAGAAATTCTACTGTAGGGGAAATACTGCTTTTCCCTTCAACATTTTATATTCCACCTTCATTAGGCGAAAAGTGAAAGAGCTGTAAAGGAAAAGGGGAACTTTTGTTGTTTCCCCTCTGAATATTAGGAAAAGCCTAATGCAGGCACAGAGGGGAGGCTCTGTGGTTCGTGGTGCTGGAGCAATTCTCAGGCTGAAGCCCAGAAGCTGCAAGGATGTTAAATAGATGCTGTGTGTGCCGAGCCCTGGGACATGGAGCTTTAAACCTGCAGTGCTGCACATCCAGGTGGTTTCATCCTCTCCATCCTCCCTCCCTTGGTCCCTTCAGGGCTGACAAGTCCTCTAATGTTGTAAAGATATAAACCCTGCAATCTGGTAGGATCACATCATCCAGTAATGCCCCTCTAACTGTAGATCCAGGCACCAGGGACTGACTTCCAGTTTCTTCAGCACTTATAAATGGGTTATTTCAGTGTTTGATGACAGCAGAGTGGGGAACATCCACACAGACACGTATTTTTCCCCTCACGGCAGCCAGACCGCACCCATCCTTGGAGATAGGAAATACTCACAAAATGCCTGTGCCAGTCTGTAAAACAGTCTCATCCCGGGTCTCTTCTGCTAAATGTGCTTCAGAATGGCCCCTAAAAACTCATGATCTGAAAAGCGACCTGCCCTGCACCTGTTTAAGGCTCAAGGAGCCTTAAATAAATACCTGAAGACGTACTGAGGCTGGACAGGGAGCCACTACATTTCTTGGAGAGCTGGCATGGGTTGCTTGGCTTGTTCAGGTCAGCTAATGAAAAGGGGATAATCTTTACATGGTTTCCCTCTTTATTTCTGAGTGTGGAATGCAGGTTTAAATGAAAAAGGCACAGCTCTGTGACTAATGCCTCAGCTTACAGGAAGAGTCAGAAATGACAGATATCTTTGGCTGCTGTTATAGCGTGGATGTCCAACATACTCAAACACCTTGATGGGATCCAGAGCGAGTATATTCCTACAGTGACTGAGAAAAATATCTTTACTTTTCTCTACCATCACCCTGAGCAAATTCCCACGACTCCTATTTCTTTGAAACACTTAAGATGAGGAGGTGAGGAGGAGGCAGCTGAGACAGAAGAAGAAGGTATCCCCAGTGGAGTGAAGGCAAAGCTGTTTCATAATTTCTGAAACATTTCTTAAGCTTGTCCTGACAGTGCCAGGTAAGATCCCGATGCAAGATCCCTAAGAAGAGCTGCTGATGAGCAGGAGCATCTTGGCACTGTGCTGCTATAGGATTTGCCAGAGAGGAAGGAGCAGATGTGGCCCAGAGCAGCTCCACAGGGCCAGTCAGGGTGAAAGGGGTGTGCTAGCAACGCGGGAGGGCACAGGGCTGCTTAAATGTGTTCTGTTAGACTGCAGGCAAATCAGACAGAGTGCTTTCAGAGAGGATGGACAGGTATTCACGGCCACTCACTGGGCCACCTCTGCCCACAGACTGTCCTCAGAGACACAGCAGGGACATCCCCAGCAGCAATGACCTCCCCAGCAAAGTTGTGCAGGCAGAGGTTTCCAGGAGGTCTCACCTGTACTCTTCCCTCTGATCTGATTTCATTCACTCCCCACCCCTGCTTCTCTAAAAAAAACAACCCCTCTTGACTTTCTGCTCTGAATAAACAAATAAATACATAAATAAAAGTCACTTCAACTGCAGAGAAGTATCTATCCACTCCTCATTGAGTGTGTGTTCCCTGAGCTGCCTCCTCCAGTGGAAATTTCTTTGTTTAGTGTTAATTCCATTTCATTTTGCTGATCGTGGCTGCCATTGTCTCCATTAGAGGGCCTCAGAGCAGTGTGTTACAGTGTTTTAGGATCGGATTTAAACCTCTATATGTACTTTGGGCCTAATTTCCTGCTGTACAGCTCTCCTGAACTCAATGGGGTGTAAAACTGGTGCAACACACGGAGAGAGCAGAAGAAAAGTGCTGCGCCTAAGAATACATCAGTGCTTTGGGTTTTGCTGACGAGATTAAGAAACACTGAGATGCTAAGAGAGAATTTTAAATACACGTGTGACAGGTGAGGCAGACGAGTAAGTTAATTGCTGCTCGTGTGTTTGAACAGAGTGTTAATTGGTCAATAGGGTATGTTTCCAGAGAACAGGAGTGAAGTGCATGAGCAAAGCACAAATAGAGCTTTAAATCCTTCCTTAGAAATTACACTTATTCCAGGCAGAAGTTGGAGTCTCGAACACTTATAAGAGTCATAAACGTTTTATTCTCCATTATGCTCCAATTGTGGCACTGGCGAGCTAATTGCTTGGACTGAAATTTTCTGGGTAGGAGTCTTCCTTGACTGAACTTCCTTACAAAAAGAGTGTCAGAAGATAAAGCTGAATAAAAACAAGGAGTGGGCTGGGAGTTTTCAGCCCACACCTAGAAACTGGGGCAGTTGAGATCAATGAAATTCCAATATTTTGGAGCATGAACCTGTGGCAAGGAGGAGAATGGTCCCGGTCCTCGGGACCTGCCTTTGTGGTGTTAGTGTGGCACATGGTGGCAGCCTGGTGTGATTCCATCAGCAGGCAAGAGCTGGACTGGAGGAGGAGAAAGGCACTGGTTAGAGGAATAAAGGAAACAGGGAGTGCCAGAGGGAACAGGGAAAGTGGAAGGAAAGGCATGGAGGGAAAACGACTCAGAATCCCAGATACAGAGCAAGAGTGAGGTGATCCAGGCAAGAAGAGTGGAAGTGAACCTGCCAGAAACATGGTTCCTCACCTGGAGGGGAGGAACACTAGGAGCAAAAGAAAATGGTTCACAGATGCAATCTTCTGCCAGTTTAATTTTGGGAATGGCTGGGAGACAGACAGATGGACCAGGAAACAACATTGCCACTGAAAGTGGCATTTACAAAGGTTGAGACATGATTGCACGGCCAACTTAGTATTTTATAACTTTGAAATGCTTCGCCCTCCAGACCTCAGTGTTTATTCCTTGTTTCCTGTCATGTGTTGTAAATTTAATTCGTGTGAGCAATTAACTCATTGAGGCAGGGATTGATTTTTTGGTCCTGTTTTCACACAGCCCTTGCTGGGATGTGTTGTGGTTCTTGGCTGGTGCCTTTGCACGTCGCGGATGCAAAAGGGTCCATGGAGGTAAATGTGAATTCCAGCAATGGAGGAGAATGGTTTGATACAAAATGCTGGGTTTGTACGAGGGGCACCAGGCAAAAATAACAAGGAGGAGTTTGGGATGAGTGCCAGCTCTGTAAGTCATTATCTCAGGCTGTCTGGCAGCCCACTGGGGAGGCAGCAGGAGCCCCTCAGCTGGAACCCAACCCAATACAAGAGAGCCACTTCCAGAAAACACAAGCCTGCACAGGGAGGCTGATGGGTCTTGTGGGTCCACTCCATCTTAACTCCTCAGATCCTGCACAGCCTTCCCCAAAAGCTGGCGCAAAGGAGTGTCAAAAGACAGAATACATATTCATGGCCATTTCTGGAGCTGCAAACTATGAAAAGAAATCAAGTCGTTCTCATCCATGGGCTGAAATTGAGAGCACACTCTAATCCAAAAGAATCCCAGCTCACAGAGTGGTGTATGAAAATCTTATAAAGCACTGCAACGCTCCATAAATAATTTTCAAACAAGAAGCTTTTTGTTTCAGTGATGGCAATACTAAAAAGCGAGAATGGCAAATAGCCGTCAAGAAGAGGCTGAAACACTGAAGCACTCTGCGCCGATGTTAACTTTAATCACTGAAAGAGTTACACCCAGAGTTATCAGTCATTTATTAGGAGCTGCAGACGATCATTGCAGAGGTTTAGATTAACACGGACTGGAGCCTGGTGCTGTGCCAGTGGGGTGCCACGTGACGGGCAGCCCATGGAATAAACATTCTGGCACATCAGAGCACTATAAATCCTCCAAATGAAAGAAATTAAAAAGCCAGGAGCAATTTTGAAAATGATTTATGATTGGAGGTGCACTTAGGAATGCTTTTATTGTCACGGGAACATCTCCTTTCACATCCTTAAGGTGACAGACCCGCTCTGCTTCCCCCTGGATTTCCTGGGCTGCCCTGCGGATGCGAGCACTGCAGAAGTGTGCTGGAGCTTGGGGGGCATATGGGCACTTTAGCAGCATCCCCTGAGTTGTGAGGGTTGGCTTTGCACAGCCCGAGGGTGAGAGAACTGCAAATCCGTTCTGACGTTTTTAGTATGAGAAAAGACACCAGTTGTGGGGTGTTTTTTTGGTTTTTTTTCTTTCCTTTTACATCTATACCATAACCATGTTCCTAAGTGCACGTATAAACATTTTATAACACGGATTTGGAATAACGCTTGAAAAATAAACTTAAGAATAGTTCCCAAGCAGAAGGTATTCTTATCAAAATAGCAGTCTGTTGCAAGGCAGCCCTTTGCTCCATACGTAAAAGATGCAGCACTATCTGTTAGTGTTCTGCTGGTGTAAATATTGCTGAATGTTTCACTAAAATACAATTCTAGTGCTGATATGGATATGTTTTCTCAAACAAAAATGCTTTCACTACAAACTGAAAGGCGAAACACTGTGGTTTGCAGGCAGAGTGCTCTCTTGCTTATCCAGGGAAGAGTAGTGGTGATGGGAGTGAAAGCTGGGATATCTGGTGTATCCAAGCTTTGGATGTCAGGTAATCCTGCCCCAAGCCAGGGACACAAACCTCCCTGCAGCTTTGCTGCCTGCCTGGCTTCTGCTCTGGGCCTGGCTTCCCCTCGTGCCTCTTGTTCTCCTGGGGTGTCCCAGCAGGGTGCCGTGCACAGGTCCCCAGTGCTGGAATGCATTGGGATGAGCAACCCCACGTGGTCGTTACTGTCCCCAGATGGATCAAAACTTTGAAAGAAGTCAGCGTGAGTGATGGTTCCAGGTAAAGGCTTGCACATCTCCCCGTGTTGCCTGTCCTCTTTAGTGATTGTGGATACCTGTGTCGATCTACAAACATCTCCTCCACGTGTTCTCACAGCTGACTCCTTAGAAAGGGTTAACTTTGCATCTGTCTCCTGATCTTTTTGATGTTCCTGTCCTGGGGCAGTGCAGCAAAACAACTTTTATAACTTGGTTGGAGGTCGGCTCTTCAAAGCCCAGCAGCTCAGGAGCTGCCTTATGAAACTCTGCGTGTGTTTGCTGAACGTGACTTTTCCTGTGCTGGGCATTAAACTCCTGCAAGGTTCTCTCACCCTTTTGGGGAGATCCCATCACATTCCCAGCCCAGCAAGGCAAGGAGTGCCCACTCCCTGTGGAGTGACAGTCCAGGGAACCTGCACTGCTTTTGCAGCCTTGTGAGGTCCCTCTTCACCCTCACGTAGGGCAGATGTGGTTGGGAGCCTTTTGGGGATCTCGTGTGGAAGGCTCTTTTTGAATTTGCAAGCATTTATTTATACTTTGAAAGCACCTCGTGTTGTGGTTTACCTGTTGCGCTGCTGATATTGACCCTGGATTTATAGTTCGCTGATTGCCAGTTAATTACATGCCATTAATAAATCAATAGCTTGCTTTGATCCTGATTTGCTCTAAAACATACGAATTGAGCAGCTTTTCCCTGCAACAACACAAATATTTCTCTGTCCATTTCTGAGAAGTAAACCAATGAAGTTGTAAAGCAGCTCCCCTCTGCCACCCACCAAATTCAGGTATCTCTTTGCACCTATCAGATCTCATCCACCACGGTGAACAAAAGGGGCTGAATGGGAAAAAAGGGAGCTGGACACTAAGGGAGGAGCTCCCCACGGAAATGAAGGGTGCAGCTGAGTGTTTCCCAGGGCAGCACTAACTCAGGGTGGGGGAAAAGACCGGCAAGCTCTTGGAACACAGGGAGAGTTCTGTGAGTTGTACAGATTGTGCCGAGGGAAGCTGGAGGGAGGGGGTGCAGTCACCTCGAACCCAGTGAGCACAAAGAGGGTTTTAAGCCACTCAGGATTGCTCTGTGCAAAGCCTGAGCTGAGGCACTGCACACTCGTGGCTTCCCTGCCTCTGTACAGGTGTTTGCTCCGTGCATCCAGGCCAGTCCTGGTCTCTCTTCCCATTTCATGACAAGGCTCCTGAGCAGTGGCTGCTACGACATTGATAGATCCCTATTTAAAGATAAATAACCTGGAAGAAATTCTCCGTCTGCAGAGTAGGTTAATGTTCTTCCTTTTTTTTTTGGTAATTTGGGTTTGATTTAGAAACTCTAACCCATAATTTGAACAAGGCAGATGCTACCAGAAATGCAAGGTGCAACAAAAAGTGATTTAATCCTGGTGTTGCACTTAAATATGAGGAGATGCAGTGAAGGACATTTTAGAAGTGGAAGAGTCTGTCCGAACCCTGGCCTGGCAGCCAGAGGGGCTGTGATCCCACCCCACACACCCCCAGTTTGTATTTCAGCACTGGGATCTGAGCTGGGAAGTGTCTGTGGGTTTGCCAGTTTGCCCCCTGCCCCACGGAATCTGCACCAAACCTGCCCGTGGAGGGACAGACAGATCTCCACGCTCGGAGAGAGCTCTGGGGGGTTCTGTGTGCCTCGTCTTGCAGGGCCCTTCCCTCCCTGCCTCCCTCAACACTCCAGCAGGAGCAGGAGATGCCATCAGGCACAGTTATTAGTGCACAATGCAAGTGCCATGTGTGCTTGTCTGCCAGTGCTCCAGCGCTTTATGTAACGCAGATTTAGAGATTTCATTGTAAAGTCGTTTTAAACTCTGAACTAATGGGTAGTTTGGCAGCAGCTTCTACGTATGAAATCATTATTAATTCCTTTAGTACCATAATAACATTGATTTAGATGAACTCTTATAACATAGAAATTGTATAGTATTTAGCTGTAATTAACGTCCCCTAATTAGGAAGTGTTGCCAAGTAGTTTTCTCTGCTGGCTCTGTTGTACTTAAGTGCAGCTGGATGAAAATTAACCACAAAGGGAACAGCTTGTGTTTTATGTGAAGTTTGCCTTTGATTGATTAAAAAACTATTCCTTAGTACTTTATTTTATTATCAAAGAGGGTGCACTGGATTATCAGTGTTACAAAAAGCCACAAAGTCCACATGCCATAAACTAAAAACACATTTGGGTAGCACTGAAGCCCAGTGACTTATCTGCACCTTCAGAAAATTCACAGATTTATTTTGCCTCAATACCGCAAGTTACCATAATAAAAGCGAATTGATTTTAATGTGTCTGTCATTAATAAAGTCTGTAAAAATTCAAGCAGAATTAGCACAATTTAATGTCCACTCAGAGGGAAGAGTCATGCACTGCAAGCTGAGAGGCATTTGTTGATGTGAAAAATGCTGACATTTTTGGAAATTCAAATTATAAATGAAATACTGCTGTCAGTTTACTGTGCAACTTTGTAGCATATGGTGCTTCTGCTGGTGGGTGTTATTTCAAAGTTTGCAAATCACACTATGAGAGTGTCCCTCTGCTGAGCTTTTGCAACGCTTAGCAACTGTGAATCAAAAGTGACAGTACAGAGGAAGAGGGACTAAAAAAAAAATTTTCTCTCTCTCTAAGTCGGTAGAACAAAGTACACAATAAGTTAATACATTTTTACAGGGGAAAAAAAGGAGGCCAACATGCTAAATCTAAAGGAGACCAGTGCCTCCATTCCTGCAGAATAATGCACAAAGTCTTCTAAATTGTTAAAATAAAAATATGGTTTGTGTCTCCCAGTCTCTCTGACTTTGCTATGACAAGAGAATTAAAGCAACTGGCAGGTCCAACATATAATGATTCACTTTTAGAATTAGGAGAGTTGCTGCAAGACATAATGCAATCCCCTCAGATGGTCCAGATGTTTCTTTTATCCACCTCTGAAAAAAGTTCCTGTGACCACAGAATAGCATTTGCCATTTGAAAACCACCATCCACCCTAGGCTGGCAACACAGAGGAAAAAAGCCAGAAAAAAATTAGGTTCTGTAGTAGCCCAGCAGTGTGGATTCCAACTAGGCTGATAATTCACACGGGTAAGGTAAATTTAAATAACTGAAACACGAAGACATTCTTCACCGTGGTTTTTGAGAATCTGCTACCCAGTGACCCCTTTAATGTGCATTTCCACTATCAAGGAGTGAATGTAAAACTTGGATTCGCCGTGGTTTGATGTGACCACAGCTGCTACTTGCTGTTCTGCTCCAGGTAGTGACTTTTGGCACCAAGGTGGAGCTGTGGCTGGGAGGTACAGACCTCATCAATTTGCCAATCAAGCTGGCTGAGAATGGAAAGTGATGAGGCTGTCAGAAGCAGTTCAAGCATAAGCAATTCTAAACTAAGCAATTTGGAAATTTAAACAGTTATAATGACCAAGATTCTCTACGTTGGCCCTTAATTACCGCAATGTCAATTCAGCTGAAAATTGCCTTTCCCAGGTAATGATTATTCTTAGAAAAGCCTTTGCTTATACACCCACCCATAGCACTCATTAAGTCAAGCTCCTTCCTTTTTTCTGAAGGGCTGTCAATTTTACGTGACATCACCAATCATCTGCCATCTAAAAAATCTCCAGGCTGTCTAGCTGAAGGCAGGTTTGCTCTGCCTCAGCTGCAGTGCTCTGCATGGCAGCCCAGCCAGCTGCTACGAGCAGTGGTGCACCCGATGAGTGTGATGAGTTGCTCCACTAAGCAACGAGGGACTCAAATTTGGTTCTCGGCATCTGGGGTCCATGAAATAGCAGTGTGGGTTTTACCTGTGAAGGGACCCCTCTCTGTTCCACACACCGTATTTCTTATCTTTCTTTTGCAGCAATCTGCTATTTCCAGCTCAGCACTGTCACATTACAGCTCTCTGTTCATCTACACGGGTGGACATAACTACTGGTTTTCTTTTTGTGAGAAAAAGCAGGAAAAGCAAGCAAAACCATCTCCATCACCTGAATGTATTGTAACCATCACCACCGTTATTGTAACCCATGTTAGAATTTTTTTTTTATTTCCCAGAGAAGGCCAGCAGCACCTTGCAGTTGAGGGTGCAGAATAGCAATGCTTCATTTCCCTCTTCCAGTCAAACTGGAGCAGGCTTTGCCTTCTGCAAATGAGTAATGTGGAATTCCAGGGAACCCAGGAAAGAGTACAAGCAGCTCCAGCACGTAGTGCAGTTCTTGGGGTGTCCTCTGCAGGCCCAGGAGTTGGACTCCACGATCAGATGGGTCCCTTCCAACTCAGCATATTCTATTCTTTCTATTCTATTCTATTCTATTCTATTCTATTAAAAAAAAAAAAAGAGGAAGTGGGCTCCATTTTTGATTTGAAAAAGGAAGAGGGTTTCTCACACGCTGCTTTCTTGACCACTACTCCTCTTGCCAGCCCTGCGTGCTGAACTTGCCATTCTGCCACGCCTGTAGCAGCTGCATAAAGGTTGCAGTCAAATTTTTGCAGTCAGAACAGTTTCCTACTAGTTTTGATGCAACTTGCTCACTTTTTCACCCTGCTCCTTATTCTTGGCTTGCACACAATGAAATAGGAGGGGCCTTAGGCACTTTGAAAAAAAAAAAACAGCCCTCAATAAATCCCCTTAAGGGCCCATTTTAATTCTGCTTATGCTCTTGATGTGCAAGTTCTTACCCTGCTATTCCCCTAGAAGCAGTTTATTTCTGTCTGCCAGCACTGCCAAAGTGACAAAATCCCCTTTCCCACCCACCATGTAATTGCTCTGTTGATGCCCTTCCCACACACGCCTGTAGAAAGAAAGCTCTCGCTCTGTTTGCACTGCTGAAGTGAATAGCATCTCTTCCCTCCCTCCCTCCATGTGGCTTTCAAGCAGTCACACTGTCATTAGTTATTTCTGTTCTGGAGCAGCACCCCATCTGAGAAGGGAGCACATTCCAAGGGAAGGAAAGCAAAGGCCTGATCTGCCAGATCTCACGTGCCCACAGTTCCCAGAGCAGAGGAATTTGGGGGTTGTCGGAAAGGCAGAAGCAAGCATTACAAATAGGGGACATTCAGAGAAAGGGAGTAAAATAAGAAAATAAAAGGCTGCATTTTAAAATTGCTTTTTTTTTCTTTACTGCAAAGGCTATGGGATAAAGTAGCTCCCTCTGTTCTGTGCTTACACAGTGCCATGTTGTTAATTTAGATTATGATGGCAAAACTATCCATTGGAATTGGGTTATTTTAACTTTTCCAGTGCCTCTCACTCTCAGTCCTCTTCACGTAAACTTCCATTGTATGCAGAAAACAAAAGTAGTTCTAGAATCAGTCTAAAGTTATGCTTTTCTTTTAATTTCTTTTGGGTTTATTTACCCATCTACTTTAAAGGTGCACAACAGATTATTTTCCCCAGCTCATTCCAGCTGCCTGGTGTGTGATTACAGAAGACCACACCACCAGTACTAACTAAATCATCAGAAATAATTTCTTCAGCTTGCCTAAGGAAACTGACCCCAAACTCTTGTTAAAACTTCAAAATTTACTGAAGCATGGTTACGTGGAAACAAGAAATAGAGATTCAGAAGCACTCACCTCTAAGGCAAACAATGCTTGATAAATTTATTTCTTAATAAAATTTTAAAATATAATAACACGGCCTGAGATAGAACACATTTTTGCTTTACACATGCTAAGTTTTTCACGTAGTTTTGCTCCTCTGTGGTTTGGCAATCTAAGATTGGTAAATAACCACAGTTATATTGTTAAATAACAGGAGAGCACGGCTGTAACGTATTTTGCAGTCAGCATCCCATTATATGCAGCTTGACAATATTGCATATGTGACAACTCTCTTTGCGGGGAAGAAGTCCTCAACAATGGTCCAAATCACACATTTGTTCTTCCTCTGAGCACTGGTGGCTGTCAAAACCTGTTGCACTCTAGCAGGGGAGCCTTTTAGACATATTCCAGGGCTGGCTTCATGCAGACAAAACGCATTAAAGGCCACTCAAACGCCACATCTGAAGAATCCCAGGAACCTGCTCATGCCCTCGCCATCCCGAGCAGCCCTGTGCGCCACGAGCTGTGGTCAGCTCTCCTCCTCCTCTGCCAGGCTCAGCAAACACCAGGGCCTGGCAGCAGTCAATCTGTTCTAAATCTGAACAATTCCCTGGAATGTGTTTGGGATATCCAGGAGGGTGTTGTCAAAAACAATGCGCATACCAAAGTTTTTTTCCCTGAAAAATGGGGAGAGTCTCATTTTAGTAAGAGCATGATGGACTAACCTTAAACCCGTCCCTCTCTGGGTATCCAGCCATTTCCTCTGTGCTGCTTTACCATCTCCCTCTGCTCCAGTTCCTTCCTCTTAAAGCAGACTGTTTCTATACGAACTTCTGCTTATTTAGAATTAAGGAGTTAATTTTTGAAGCAGCCAAAATGTTTCTGTGAAGGAGCTGCGTTGATTCCCATTCTCCCCCTGGGCTAACTCATGGAAACCCGTTCTGGGAGAGAGCCTTATCTTATGTGACTCACAATGCTCTTCTCATGGTGCTGCCATGCTAGACACTGGCTGTGCACTTTTAGGCTTGGCTTCCAGTCCTTCACTCTGCTTTTTTACCCCCAACAGGACTTTCTGTCTCCAGTTCAGGTATTATCATATCTCCATAGCTGTGCCTGATCACCACATTTTATAATCAGCTCTAAATGTTTCCATTTAAACCACAGCAGCACGGATTTGTTAATGGCAGCCTGCAAATAACAGCCTTTGTCATAAAGCCCTGCATTAAAATTTTATCTTTATGGAAATATTTATATTTGGGGTTGGATAAACAGAAACCAGTTCTGCTGTGAGTACAAATCAGTGCTCCTGCCGTGCAAATCGAGGGGATGAAAAACATGAGTGAAGATGAGACTCTGCAGTGTGCTCCCCAATGATCTGCAGAATGCCCCCAAACCCTCTTATTTATGCCTAGACAGTGATTCCAAAGCTGAAATAAAAACATGTTCCTCAGAGTAGTTTTCGATTGGTTCAAAGGTGATATTTCCATCAGCGACGATTTACTGCTCTCAGCAGCCCCGCTGATCCAGCCCCTCTGAGAAACTCAGAGAGGAAAATTGGGCTCACCCTCACTTGCCACCACCGTCCGTAGGGTTTTGGAGTGTTACAGCCCTTGATGAGGCTCAGCACATCCAGTCTTTTTTCACTGTAAGAAGACTCAGATCTGCATGTCCTTCCCAAGGCCAAGGGACAGCCCAGAAGTGACAAGGTGCCTCCACAGGTGTGGGAGTGCCCTCCTGTGTGCCATAACACAGCTCTGAGGGAAGGTGGGAGCTCTCCTGAGTGAATTGAGCTGGGAAGAGAGGAGAAGGAGGGTGAATAAGCAAGAAACACATAATCCATGCAAGAGTATTTGGTCCCAGTGCACGCTCTTATTTTACATTGCGTGGATTTTACACAGATAAAATACAGAAAGAGCTGGGACTGGCACTCAGCATCTTTTAAGGAAAATGCCACAAGCACACGACAGGCTGTGGTCTCCCTCCCTCCCTCTCTCCCACTAAGGCTCTCCTGTGCCATGGCACAGCTTCCCAAAGGGAGGTTGGAAAATGCAGCAGTGCAGGCCCACGCCTCGGGAAGAGAGGGGAGAAAACAGGTCCAGGGCTCCTCCTCTCTGGCCAAATGTCCTCACACCAAGCCACTCACAGGACCAGAAAATCCCCAGTTTAGAAAAAGAACTTAAACGAAAGCAAAGGCTTCCACCACATTTTACCCAAATTGGCCAGCATTCCCGAAATTTTTAGACTCCTCTGGGGTAAGAAAATGTATTGTTTGGAGATCTTGACCAGGCTTGGGTGTAAAGGATAGGCAAAGAGCTGGCCACATAATTCAAGGCCAGGAAGCTGCTCTCTGTGCACTAGAACCGATCATGACGTTTTTGGGAAGCACAGAAGGGGAAAGCTGCCCATAAAAGATTATGAGTCGCAAGCTGGGGGTCCAAATAAATGGTGCTTAGTAGGACTGCAGTTTAGGATGCACTTGGCATTTAATGGAAACAACACTCAGGCATCCCAGTTCTTTTTCTGTCTTCCCCTTTGGAGGCTGATACACGTCCCTGAGGGGTCCTGGAGCCTCGCTCAGCTGACAAGGTCACGAAGTTTCAGCACCGTATCCACAGTATCTTTGATTCCCTCCTGTTTGAAGCAGCCCTGCGTGGAATGAAAGACAAGCACACATTCACCAGGCAGAGGCATTTAACTTTTGGCTGCGTGACACAGGATGAGAGACGTACCCCACCTCCCAACTTCTCGCCTGAACTCGCGCTTCCTTCGCGGCTGACATTTCTCCTTCTGCCAAGGCGAATCAAACCCCTCCCTCACTCACAGCCGTCCTGAAAGCTGCATTTACAACCAGTCCAAGGCTCCCGAGCCCGTGCCAGCTCTCCGCACGTGTCGGAGTGTTTGGTAGGGAGGAGAGGGGCCTCATGAAACACACCTGCTTTGCTTTGCTTTGCTGGGCAAGAGCCTATTCTCGTTTACGAGCCAGGCAGAACGCTTGGGAAGGCTTGGAATCGTTCTAACTACAAGAGCAAAATGCATCCCCCTCACCTCATGCAAAATGTAACCCCTCTCTTTTGCCTTTAGGATATGCTACCGTTGGCTCCAAACTTGCTCTGTTGTGATTTAAATCTCGGTTCTGTAGGGTAAAATTTGGCTCAGGACGCCCTGTACTAATTTAGGAGGAAAAGAGGGGCCTCGCTCATGAAATATTTCAGGTATAATCAGGAAATTGTGGTTACAGATGCAATCCAGGAGCGTTTTGGGTTGGTAACCAAGGCAACACTTCTTGCTTCAAGACACACTTTTCTGTTGATAATCTATTGTAATGCCAGTAATTGCAGCTGACAAGGCTCTGTTTGTTGTGAGAGATAATTAGCACTTGAAATAAAGTAACAGATTTAAATAAATTGGGGGGAACTGAGTGGTGTGACCTGATCGCTTTAGAAACAAACAAGAGCTTTGGGGGCCTACACACTGTGTGATGTTAGTGGTGGCCTGCACGGCGACTGAACAATACCAACATTTATTAGGAGTTGTTTAATTGGGAATTACAGCTGCTTTCATGATGAAAACAATTTTTCTCTTTCTCATCCAGGTTGTATTTACATTATAAAACGCGTTTTAAAAAAACGCACACAAACACCTCTGCCTACCTTACCAAATGAAACTACTGATGTTTTCGTATGCTTGTTACGTTGCCTAGAATTTGATTTAAAGCCAATGTTTTAAAATACGTGGTTTCTTGGACAGGTGCAGAGTTTAAAGATCCCGTGGTGACTCTGCCCAAGGGTGTGGAGGGAGCAGTGTCCATTCAGCGTGTCCCAGGTGTGTCCCTAGGGTCAGCTGCATTTCACTGCCAGTTTATTCCAGGCCTGTGTTCATGGCTTGGATTGCTAACATGGCCCCTGCTGTTGTTTTTGTGCTTGGTGGTGTATCCAGACAGGCAAACCAGGGCTGCTGCCTGGTGCCAGTGGGATCCCGTGTCCTGCAGAGGATGTGTTAGGTGGGGGGCAGAAGCCACAGCAATTCCCTTAGGCTGCACTAGGAAAGCCAGCCTAGATATCATATTTTTCTTTCTGTAATTGTGAGACACAACTGCTTGGCTCAGTGGATAGCAAGGAGAGGAACAGAGTGCTAATAAACTTTCCTGCCACGGGGAATGGAAGTGTTTTACATAAACTTGTAGCTGTCGAAATGGAGATGCTTCTGTGATGGAGTGACACAACGTGTGGCTGCATGCAGCCAAAACTAACCTGGTTATGTGATCCCCTTTCCCACGGTGCCTGAGCATCGTTTCCACAGATAAAGAGAAAATGAGATTTCCTAACAATATGAAATCAGCTTGTTTACAAGACAGGAATGAAGGCTCAGGCTGCCTTATCCAGGCTCCCAGGCAAACACAAGGCAGGTTTACTGTGAGGGTGGTGGGGCCCTGGCACAGGTTGCCCAGAGAAGCTGTGGATGTCCCATCCCTGGAATTGGTCCAGGCCAGGCTGGATGGGGCTTTTGAGCAACCTGATCTAGTGAAAGGTACCTATCCCCACGGCAGAGGGGGTTGGAATTGGATAAACTCTGAGGTTCTTCCCAAACCAAACCATTCTGTGATTCTGTGATCAGTGAACTGAGGCCACGTCCCACAAGGTCAACAGGAGCAGCTGAACCTGGAGGCCACATTTGTCCTCTGAAACCCTAGCTAGTTTTGGGCTGGAATGATTCAGCTCCTTCACAGAATCTCACCAAATCTGTGAAACCTTCTGGCCAGGACATGATATCATATCTAGTGTCAAAACAGAGGCTGTCATACAAATGCATTCATCTCAGGGCTGGCCAGAAGGCAAAATCAATCCCCTCTCGAGATTTAGTCCTGTAAGATATGAAACACCTAACTCTGGTTAGTAATATCATTTCTTTCTCTAATACTTCATGAAAAAGACAACATCTCTGTTATCCTCAAGACAACAGCTGCATTATTCCTTCTGCAAACATTAATCAACAATTCACATCAGAATCACACATCCCTTGTACATTACTATTCACAGCCCACGTCAGGCAGGATAGTGATATCCTCAGGAGTCCAAAACTGCATTATTACTTTTTTTCTGCAAGTTAAAGATACCTGAACTGAGTTTCCTGCTGTTTGCTAACCTCTGCTGCAGCTACAAACACAGCTAGCAGAGGACACCACACTGAAGCCCAAGGGATTTCATGCTTCCAAGGTGGTCAGGCTCTCCCACAGCTGATCCCCCACTCCCTGTTTTCCATGCAAGTTCTCCAGAAGCAATCAGAGAAAGGTGCTCTGGTAAAACTACAAGCTCAGCCCACGGACTGCACTTGTCTTCTTTCTTTAGTAATCAGGAATGTAGTTCCACCAGGCTTTCTAAGTGCTTTGAAACAGGCAAAAATTGTTGCACTTATAAGTTATTTAAAAACCCACAAGAAATAATGATCTGCAGTAGTTCCCCAGGAATTCAAAATTGCTTACAATCTGTAGTGTATGCAAGACCTCACCACAAATCCCATCCCAGCCCCGGTTCTAAGTAGCTCATAAAAACGGCCTGTTTATTTTCTAAAACGATCTGCATAAAAAGATTAAGCTTATTTATTGTAAAAATTAGCATCTTGCTGGAGCAGTAATGAGTGTATCATGGAGGAATGCTCTTCCCCTGGATGCCTCCCTCGGCAGTGCTGTGCAAGGAGACCTGCATTTATACTCTCCTGGAATAAAGTTAATGCTCACAAGACTCCGCTCCTGTACGCCCACAGCTAAATCCTGGGATCTAGCAGATGGTGTGTGTGTGTTTCCTAATGCAGTGCCTGGTATGTGTGTAGTTGTCATAATTAAATAATAACTCCCAACACCAGCTCGAGTAATGGGAGAGCCACGGCCACATTTCCCCTTGGAGGGAAGCTGTCAAACCCAGCCTGTGGGTAGATGGAGGAGGCAGGAAATAAGGAAATGATACACGCAGCACCCCACCCCCTCCTCTCAGGGAGAGAACAAGTTCTGCTGCATGTGGCCAGCCCGTTTTTAAAGGTAAATAAAAGCCTCTCTGCCCCCAAAACTGGGGTTCCTAACACATGTCCGAGGTTAAGTAATCTATTATTGTGGGAGAGGAGTCTGACCGTATATATTTGGGATTTTCCCTGCTTTTCATGGTCATCCTCTTGATGGAGGAATTGTGGACATCTGCAGGAGAAGTGCCTGTGAGACAAGGCAATTTACAGCCATCGTCTTCTTAAGATAAATGCAACAGCTGCTTGTTATATTCCTTTATGGATGGAAGACAGAATGATAGGTCTCTGCAGATATTCATTCTTTCCTTGGCTTAGGGAGAGAATTAAGTTGTTGATTACGCCCAGCAAGAAACATCACTGTTCAAACTGAGGACAAATGTGACTTATTTTAAGGGTACGAGTTTAACAATTCCACTATTATCCTTCACTTTGCCATAAAAAAATCCTTTTGCTGAGGATACTATAAATGACTGGAAAAGATGAAAGGCATTTAGCCTTTATTTCAGACTAAGAATTAGAATGTGAAATCCAGAAAAGCATCTTTCAAATTTGAGTGCGCAAGTTAAACAGGAGGGAGTTGGAGCTATTTACCTCTTTTGTGTGAAAAAAATACAGGGACCCTTTGGCTCCTGTTTCCTGTGGCCAGGCACTGCTCTGTCCCCAGATCAGCCTCCTCCTCCTCCTGCCCCAGCAAGCCACCCTTCCCATCGAACAGGCTGTTTCTTGGCAGTGGAGTGGCCGTGTACAACACCTCCTTTCATCTTCCTCTTCTCCAGGACGGGGCAGGAATAGTTGATCATCTTTTCGTTCTCTTCTTCTCAGTTCTCAAACTGAGAATTAAAACCGAGAGATGTTTCTAAACTTTGCGAAGGGCCTCCACCTCTTAACAAACAAATCACTCCTGCTCTAGCTTCAGGATGCTAATATCTTCTTTTTTGGCTTGAAAAATGGAAGGCATAATTTTCTAGAACACATGGATAACTAACCCAGTATTTTATTTCATGCTATGATCATTTTGCTTTGCATGTGTGAGAAAAAAAGAAAAATTCCACCTTTAAATTTCACATCATATCCTCTAATTCAAAGGCAAGGTGAGCTATTGCCACAGGAAGCTCATAAAGACAACAAACTCACTTTTAATTTTTTTCCCCAAAGTTTACATTATCATAAATATTCATGCCATACTCCCTTCACAGTGTAACTGCTAGAGAACACACTGTAATCTGTTTAAGAACATGAATCAGACTGATAAAAATAATTGGTTGGATTTTTCTTTTAATTTTTTTAATGTTTTAAATAAAGCTGTCAAAGGTTCCTGTAGTAATGAAGAGCTTTGTTGTTATGACAACTGCTTATTCCTTTTCCTTTGAAGAAGTCCGCAATTTGATAGGTTAAAACATCAGGAATAATTAAAAAAAAAAAAAAAAAAAAGGTAAGTGAAGAAGAAAAACATCTGTTAAGACAAATCCCCACCCAAAATCTTAGCAATCATCTCATTAGTGAAGTGACAATCTTCAGGTGGAGTGTCTTCACATCAGCAAGCACAGGGGCGTTCAGCAGCTGCCGGGGTTTGGGTCAGAAAGCTCCTGTCTTTGTCAGGGGCACACGTTATTCATGCGACTCTTCCTCTCCAAAGTCTATTGTTACCAAAAAAAGGGCCCTTTCAGAAGTTAATTCCGCTTCTTCTAATAATGTATTCTGCCGATCCGTTTCAAAAGCAGCCCTCGTTTGAAACACGGCCCCCGAGCTTTGCTTTCGGCAAACCGCGCTGGTGTCTCCTGCAACACGTCCCCCTCTCCCTACAACCGGTGGGGTTTAACAGGGCAGGAAGCAGGGATTCCCTTTGGGATGGAAGGTGGCCATCGATGAGAGCCCTCTGGAGAGGATGGAGCAGCGCTCAGAGCAGTGGCCGTGCCCGGGGTCAGGGTCTCCATGGCTGTGCCGACCCTTCGTGTGGGCAGCTGGGGCTGTCCCACAGCAGGGACACTGAGCAGGCAGCCACACACTCACAGGGGTGGTGGTGACACTCATGCAGTGGTGGTGGTGACACTCACACAGGGGTGGTGACAGCCACACTCACACAGGGGTGGTGACAGCCACACACACACAGGGGTGGTGGTGACACTCACACAGGGGTGGTGATGACACTCACACA
>VZTG01001435.1:351821-467070 GCA_013397845.1 Melanocharis versteri
TTTTTTTTTTTTTTTTTTTTTTTTTTTTTCCCACGTTTTAATCTCTTGCTGGAGTACTAAACCTCTGTGTGGGGATGTGGTGATGTGGGCAAGGCAGGGAGGAGAGCACCAGGAGGCCTGAGGTGCAGCGCTGAGCGCAGGTGAGCTCTGCGTGCTGGGGGAGCCGACGTTTCTGTTCTCAGTCTCCAGTGCTCAGCAGCCCTCCCTCTCCCCTTCCCGTGTGACAGTGGGCACATCACCGAGTCTGTCAGATCTCCAGTTCCCCCAGCTGGAAAAACACTGACTATCCTGCCCACTGCTCAGGCACATCGGGTTGTTTCGTGCAGGCTCTGAAAGGGAATTTTGAGTCGTGTAGCAGTCGCTGCAGAAGTGCAGAATATTGTTGTCAGAGTTGTGGCTGTTCATCGCAGATCAAGGGCTCCACCAGAACAGTAACAGCCTCCTTCCAGAGGCTCAGAACAGCAGAAAGGGTGTCCACACAGCCTCACCAGAAATGCCATGCATAGCCAGAGCTGCTGATCTCTAGGATGCTGTCAGGAGCTTCTTCGCAGTAACTACCAGCAGGAGAGAACAAAGAGTTTTCTCTGTCAAGCACAAAATTCCTCAGAGTTCGAACTTCTCAGTCTACACAACTTTACACTGTTTTGTACTGCTTTGCATTTGACCCCAGAGACATTCCAGGTATTTGCCTAGCAGGAGCACAAAGCCAGCCCTGGACAGCCTGCAGGAGAGGGACAGACCACAGGTCTTTCAAAGCAGGCTCTGGAAAATCAGCCCTTTCACCATTCCCTGCCACACTGAGAGGTCTCAGCACCTGGAGAGGAGAGCAAAACGCATCCCTGGATACCCCCACGCTGCTGTGGAGGACACTGCCACTCTTTCAGGGGCTGAACAGCCCAGCTCAGTGACCCAGCGCCCCTCACAGCCACAGAGGAAAGTCCGTGTTCACTTTTCTGCCAGCACAGAAAATCTGCCTTTAAATTCTGTCCCACGCTTCAGGAAAACTTCATGCCAGGAGTTTCATCAAAGCATATGCTTCTGCAAAAGAGCTTTAATGAATCAATGTTTCCTGACAAAAAATAGCTTTTGCCAGAAATCCCGTCCAGCTCCTCTATTCAGTTATCTATCTCTAAAGACCACAGTCCTCCATCTGCAAAACAAGGATAAGAGTTTTACTTTATTTTTATGGAGCACATTAGGATCTAGGGGTGAACAGCTCACAAAATAAAGAGCTATTAAAAACTGCTGCTTTCACAAACGGATCTGAGAGCTGCCTCACTCTAATAATAGACAATAGTATTCAAATGGGCCAGAAAAAGCAGCAATTTTGGCATGGACAAACCCACATTACATTATTTTAAGAGATGCAGTCATTCCCCTGCAGTTGGAGTCCAAGGGTGATGCCAAGTGCTTTGGGGAAAGGAGGGAGCAGGAGGAGGCTGTATTTCTTTCATATGTGCTTTACTTTTTAATAGCAGTTGGGATACCTGTTAAACTAAACTGCAGTAGCTGTTTGTTGTAATAACAGCACCATTATAAAACTGATCAGCTCCATTCTTCAGAAACAGGCTGTGTCTCTGTTTGTTTTCTTGCAGAGGAGGGACGTGTCCCAGAGGATCTCCCTTTGGGAACCCCTGTCTCAGCATGAAATGAGCAACACGATTTATGTAGACACTGCCAGCTTCTTTCCCTCCTCAGACAGAAAATGGCTTTATCTAGTCAGGTAATGTCACAATAAAGTAGTACAGTAGAAATTTCATCACTGAGTGGTCTAAAAGAGACAGATCACCCAATCTATATTTCCACAGGCAAGCAGCGTGCTGCGCTGAAATGGCAGCGAGCAGCAAAGAGAGGGGGGAAAATCCCCCAGCAACCACAACACCAAACTCCTGATGCTAAAACACAGATTTTAAGCCAAATATTTTTATGAGGGATCGATTATAGCATTATCAAAGTTGGAAGATATACAGGAATGAGGACAATGCCATGTGCTGATCAGACGTAGAGGATCTATTAGGCTTGGTTTTGGTGATTTTCAAAACAATTCTTGATTTATCGTCTGTTTAACCGTGCAGGCTTTGAGTTCAGAGGGCAGGGCCAGCAAGCTCCTGCTAACAGCATTCAGTAGGATGCTAACACCTCTCCAGCACACCTGCACCCATCCCACCTTTCCTCTCCAGCTCAGACAGGGGCTTGTCCCACTCTATTTGCACGTGCAGAGATTATCATGGGGATTATTAACAGCTAATTTTTTTAACAAAAAGAGAAACATAGAAAAGTGTGGTTTTTTGCTGTACTTCTTGCTTTAATCACATTTTTCCTGAGTCAGAGCCTGGTGGTGTGTACAAAGCTCCCTGCCCAGGCAATGTCCAGCAGTGTCACTAACACTCACCACTTGCACCTAACCTGTCACGTCTCTCTCATCTGTGTGACCAAATAAAACACGGTCACTTCGATGCCTTCTTGTTTTTGAACACCTGAATACAGAGCCCTAAAAAACAACCTACAGCCACATGAGGTACATAATGCCATTGTCACATCAGTGTCCAGAAGCTGCACTCCTGATTTCAGCATAACAGGGTTTCTCAGCCCAAGAAAAGCCCCCGTGGATGCAGTTTTAGAGAGAAGAACACCATGTACGATGCAGTTGGCTTGAGCCACTTTTGCCCTGTCAAGAAAAGACCAATTAGTGCCTCAGAAAATAAGTTCCTTCCAAAAAATCCAGACTTTTCTTGCGGCTCATATCAGTAACTCTGTACCACACTGTCAGTGCCAAAGAGGGATGGGAATGCAGGAACTGGTGATGGGATTTAGGAAATGAAGGGAAAGGGGGTGTGTCACCACCTACAGAGATTTTCACTTGTTTTCAGAGGTGTGGGTGTTTACAAGCTCCCTGCCCTCAAAAGTAAAAGCAGATATAAAACAAAACTATGTAAGTCACTACTGTCTCAACTGATTTAGGCAGCTCTTGTTGCTGATGGTATTTTTGCATCTCAACATTCATGAATAAATTCCTTCATCTTAAACCTTATAAACGTATAAGTTCATGAAAGAAACCCACATGACTCCTTTTATTTTTAGGAGACCAAATAAAATATTTATATCCCTCTGTGTCCCAAATATCAATTACTTCCTTCACCAAAAAAAAGTACACATGCAATGTGATTAAAAATTTACCCTAGTACAAAACAATATACAATTAACTCATACATTTCCAACTTTCCCTGACAGACACGTACTGCACACATCCACATCCATCCTGTTTAAACCACACACACCATCAATTCAGCCTTTCAAATCTGACAGGGAAGTAAAAAATAGAGCTATTATCAGACAATGCATCCACATGATCTCCTGACAGCTACAAGTACATGCAGCAGCTACCACTGGAAGAAGTCAGCATCCACCCATGTGTGTTGGATACCAGTCAGATTTTCCTAAATGATAAGATTCCTAAAGTACTTTAGTTTCAGAATTAATTTTTAGAGAAATATAGACAGATTCTGAAATGCCCATCTATTTTCTTCTTTCTTGCGACAACTTCCCTCTTCCAAAAAAGAATATCCAGCAAAACCCCGTAAAGTTTTCTCCCAGTAAAGCTTTCAATTTTTTCCTCTTCTTCTGGAAGAAAGAACATGAAATTCGATAGCAACATTTGCTTTCATCACTGCAGTTTGCGTGAGTGAGATGAGGAAATTAAAATTTTACTTAGAAATGGTTTTTAAATGCCTCTGCAATAATCTTACCATAACAGCCATGAAAATCAGTAGTATTAAAAAAAATGGCATAAAAAATATCCAGTTAAAAAACCCAATCCAATCAACAAATCCAACCAGGAAATCAATGCTTACAAAGCAGAAGCAGCACTGAAAAGCTGGTTTGTTTTTTTTTTTTTTTAATCCTACATCATCCTCAAAATGTTTCTTTTTAGAAAGTGTCCTGAATCTCTCTAAAAATTAACTGTAGTGATATTTTAATATTCAGACCTAAGGAGTCAAGAAAGGCAGAAATCAATAATGAAATATGCACTGAAATGCCATTTATGGAGACCAGATCCTGCAGCAAAATACAACAGCTAACCAAAATTTGATTTCCAGCACAGAAAGCAAAGAGGTTATTTCAATTATATTTTAAAATTAAATAGCTGTGATACAATTGTCAACTGGTCACACTTAAATCAGCATAAATTAAAGTAGATCTTCTTCTGGTGTGGAAAACCTTTTACAGCAGAAGATTTTCCTGTGTACCAATAGGAAAGGGACCCTACTGCTTTCATGTGAGATACATTGAAAGAGCTATGCATTTTTGTCTTCAAAAAGTGCTCCAACTCCATAAAAGTAAATATTTTGCTGGTTTTGGGTTTTTTTTCCAGATACTTAGTGACATCACCTCGCTAAGCAGAGCCCCCAGGAAAGCCCCCTACAGAAAAGAAGTACTCTTCTGTCACTTCTGCTGCCCCCTAAAATGTGATTTTTGCAGTTAATAAGGGCTCAGACCAACATTAGAGGAACCACAGGGTTCTCAAGCAGAGGAAAACAGAAAAAAAAAAAAAACAAAGGGAAAAGGAGAAAAGACTTTTTGAGAAAGAAACTCCCCAAGTCTGCCTGTTGATCTGCATCCCTACAACCACCCACACCGACAGGGTGTTGTGGATTTAGTTCCTTAGCTGTGGATCTGCTGTGGCCCTCTTTCCCAAGATGAGAGGAACTGCCTGACCTCTGTTGGATACTCCCCCTAAACAGGAGAAAATAAGCATTTAAAAGTTGATCAAGGCTCACAGCAGAACGACTCAGCAGATAGAACTGAGCTCCTGCCGAAGTCAGGAATAAGTAAAACTTCTCAAGTTCTCATGGGAGGTTGATCACATTCCTCTTGTATTCAGTTTTAGAAGATGGCAAGGCTGTCTCCACTTCCCTATTTCTGGCTTCCTACAGCCTCTGCTAATATAAAATAGAAGGACTTCCCATCTGGATGGGTCTTCTGACAAGCAATAACAACATATGACTCGATGATTTCCAGCAGGAGCATGGAAGAATGCACAGTGGAAAAATGTATCCTTGAATGCAGCATTTTGGAACTTTTTTCCATTCTCATTCTATGAAAAATTCATTTGTGCTATTAAAAACTGTTATGGCGGAAACCCAAAAACCCAAGCCAATTTCATAATGGAAGGCAATTAAGTTGATTGCTGAATGATAAACACCACATCTTTCTTCAATGGGATACTGTTTTTGAGTAAGCAAACTGCTTTTCTGTTCATGATTTTAAGAGAATGCATCACAAATCTCTCTCTCAAAAGTTCAATGGGAAGCAAGCATTCATTAGAGTGTTCTTTAAAATCTCAGCCAATTAAAGAGCTTATATACCAATACTGGAGGCAGAAAAAAAGCAAAGTTACACTCATGCAAAAGTA
Organism: Melanocharis versteri; assembly: GCA_013397845.1. Classification (NCBI taxonomy): domain Eukaryota; kingdom Metazoa; phylum Chordata; class Aves; order Passeriformes; family Melanocharitidae; genus Melanocharis; species Melanocharis versteri. Next base: position 357,235 of record VZTG01001435.1, read on the forward strand.
TTAGAATTAGAAAAAGTACTTCTATGAATCCTGACCTGTATTTTTGCTTTCCAGGTGTCTATTCATTTTTAGTACATCTTCCTCTGGAATCTGTAGGTTGAATTAAGAGTGGAATGAGGGAGTTACTACAAAAGAAATAGTTATTGTTTTGCATGTACTTAAATGGCAAAGTTTATTTCTTAAGCAGGACCACAAATATACAACAGAAGCTTATTGATTTATTCCCTTGGTCCAAGCTATGTGAGCTGTATAGGTTAAGATCCTTTACTCTGAAAATCAAACCAACCCCCATCTTGAATTGACTCTACCAGCCCAGGAGTTCATACAGAACACAGATAAACTTAGTGCTAGGCAAACCTGAAAAGAAAAATACAAGGTTAAATCTGCAGTACAGATCAGTTTTGAAAGTAAAGTCAGGTAAGAGTTGGGGGCAATAATTGTAATTTGATTCCTAGACTTCAGGATTTTTCTGCTGCAGCAAAATTGTCAATGACAAAATGCCAGACCTTACTTTGGTTCGATCATAAAAATCTAAATTTACTTCCTATCTTCTGTAAACCATATAGATGACGGGTAAAATGTAGGAAATATAAAAAACCCAAACCCAATAACAATAATAAACAGAACCTTATAGCAATGTTAGGACTTCATATGGTTGAAAAACTCCATACCAGTTAGGCTGGAAAAGACCTCTTAGACCATCAAGCCCAACATTCAGGCACACCTGAAGGTCATAAATGACTAAGTCAAGCCAGGCAGCAGAATGAAACCAGGTATTAAACCCTGAACAAGGGTCCAGTGCAGTCATGATTCTCATGATCTAGAACAGACAGCATTCACCAACAGCTGAGAGGAAACTCGAGTCACACGCAGTGATGTTATCAAATGGCATCAGCCAGAGAAAAAATTTAATTGGTTGGGATACGTGATATTTCTCTCCTGTTTCTCAGAATTCTGGTTTTATTGTTTCATAAGGCACTGACAAGTTCCTGGGGTTAGACACTCTCCATCTGTTGTATTTGAACAATACACAGAGAAGCCAACCCTGCACGTAATCTGAATTTTGGACACACTGAGGAAAGCAATAGTGACACTAAAAAAAGGTGAATATTCTTAGCAAGTTGCTCCACCCTTCAACTCCCTTCTGTACAGGTGAGGCTAAGCGTTGACTAAAAATAATACACTATTTAAAAAAAAAATAAAAATTACAGTTTCATTGGGAAAACACAAGGTTCTTCATGTTTTGCAGTGTCAAGAGACAGGAGAAACTCATTGAATCACGTATTTAAAAAGAGATTAAATAAGAAATATTTTGTGAAGCCATAAATGTGGCTGGGATGTGGGAAACGGTAAACAGTGCAAGCTACAGAAAGGCTGCAGTGTGCAGAAATGCAGATGATTAAGCACAGCAGATTGCAAGGAACGTATTCCAAGCCAGGAGCCCCAAAGCCCACACGAGGATACGATCATTTTTAACCCCAAGGAATCTGAAAATGCCTTGTGGGAAATGCTGGCTTATGGTGTGCTGACAAACGGGGTCTGGGCGCTCAAGGTGATGTTTCACCAGAGCTGGATTTTCACGGGGCTCTGGTCACTCCTGCAGATCACACCTCCTAAAGGGCAGCCAGAATGGGTATTTGACTGGAAATGGGTATTTTGACTGGAAGGTCCTGCCAGTGCCATGGAAGCGATCCTGGACCTGCTCTGATTTGAGGAGGATCAGTACCCTCAGCAGTCCAACTCAATCTTTGAGACCTCTCTTTCAAAAGGCGTGCTTCAGTTGCATTTATTTTAACCAACTGCAATCCTCTGCAAGCCGCAGCTCCCTCATCAGGTTTCTATTTGGGCAAAGACTGGGCTTAAGTAATTTGTGAAGCTCTTAAGAAATACAGTCAGATAACTATAAAAAAAAAATGTGGCAGCCTGATATGACTCAGCAGTCAAATATTTTCATTCAGAGCTATTTAGCATTAAAATTCAAACAGACTCAGGTGCCATTAGTTATTTATGAGGGAAAGAATCTCAATGAAGTATCCTTGATTTGTTCAGAATTCAAGTTACAATGAAGCTTTTATTTCCTTTTAATTGTAAGCAAACAATATTATTAGTGCTCAAGGCAGACAAAACAGCAGTATTATCGTTATTCATTCACCATTATTACTAAAAAGTATGAGAAAAAGTAACAGAAGCCCCCCAACCTCAATCTCTTCCTCCACCCCTCAAGATATCCTTTCTAATCCTATAAAAGGATCTGTCTTTGATTTCAAGTGGAGTACCTGCTGTGCAGGATGCAATGCCAATCCAATTTGTGTGCAACAAAACCAAATGGGTTGAAATGAACGCTGCATTTTAAAGATGTTTTTGTTTAATCATTACCGTCACTCCTCTCTAATGAATACATTAATCAAGCGAAACTTCAAGCGCAAGCGGAAAGGCTCATCTCGAGAAACGAAAAAACAAACAAAAAAAACCCAAACCCCAACCTTCACGAGATCCGCTGCTGCTGTCAAACAGCGCTACGCTTCCCTCTGGCAGGACTTCAAATGCGCCTTCCTGAGGGTTGTTGGGACACGTTGAGGAGGAGCAGCAGCTCCCTGTAGAAGGAAGCTGAGGAGGAAACAGGTGAGCTGCCACGCGGCCTCAGCTCCCGAGCTGATTAATGGCAGGATGTGCAGCCCGGAGCTTTCCTGACACCCCCCTCAGACGGCCAGAATGCCACTTTATTTCGAGGAAATGATAACGGTCTCCGCTGCAGCGTCAGCAGCATGGAAAGACCGCGTAGATAACGTTTATTCAGACCTTTGACTTGCGTTCCTTTCAAAACTCAGGATCGGTAGGAACGATTCACCGTTTGGAAGATTTCCACCAGAGAGTAAAAGGCACAAGACTTCGGCCTGAAGACGAAGTTGTTTTTGAAAATTAGGCTTCGTAAATGCTCCCTTCTGACATAAATTCAGTCACACCCATGGTTTAGCTTATGATGTTTGTCCAAATTTTTGAAGAAGGGATTGAAGATGAATTTGCATGGGGAAATACCATCAGGGAAGAGCAGAAAATGAGACAACACCCTGGCTTTTCCAGTCTGGTATTCCCACCACCTCCATCACCCAGGAAAAATTAAGGATTTGTTGAAATTTAACTGCCCTGGTACACCGGAAAAAGCCAGATATTTCACAAAAAAAGTGGAGTTAATTCAATATAATTTGCTTGAATGACAAATGCATTTTAGATAATTGTTTTTTCCTTTATATGAGTTTGCCTTGTTGAAATGATCATACTCTTCCACCAAGGCAAAATTTAAAATCCGTTACTTCTTTCTTGCCTCATTTGTGCATCATATTTTTTCCAAATGATTGAAGCGTTTTGGCTGGTCCCTGCCACCATGGTACCACATGCAAACCTGGGGAGAAGAATTGCTGTACCAAAGTTGCAGTGTTCCTTCGAAAGGCTTTGCTCCAGAGCTAGATCTTTTCCAGGAGGAATTATCATACTGCACTCCATTAAAGGATCATAAAACTTTTAAAGGCATTTTATGATTAGGCCAGTGACCTTTACTAGAATTTCTCCCGTGGCTTCCACAAATTTTATCTCAACGTGGAAACAGTAAACAGCAGAGGAGAAACCATATTGTTTAAATTAATTTGTAATTTGACAACAAAATAAAGGCAGCGGTTCCACTATCAGATGGACCAAGAGAAATGTGGTAATACTACATAAGATTCTAATAAATTAATTTTAAAATAAGTTAAGATTTTTTTGTGCTCTCTCAATCCCTGGAAGTTTCATACTATATTTTAATGTTTCTGAAAAAAAATGAGGGAGCAGATTTGACCACACTGGTGCAGAGCAAAAAGACATTTTGCTGTCGTGATGCTAAGATCAGCTCGTGCCATTTTTGGAGTTACCAAGAGAGCAAAGGACGGTTGGATCCTCTGCGTGACTATACAACAAATTAAATACATATATATTCAATTAATTAAATTGATTAAACCTAATTTAGCAAATTATACATATATATATATATACATATAGTACAAATTTAGCAGGACAGGATAAGAAGCATCTTCCATCCTCTGATGGAAAGGTCTGGAATTCATAGTTATGCTATGTTGTGACAACCACAGAACAGGTCTATTTTTATTTGTATATTTTAAAATCTATCTTGTTCAGAATCATTCCAGGAAAAACCACTCAGTCGGGAAAATGGGAGGCTCTGCTTCCGCGACGAGCAGGGACTGAATCTGATCACTGCCAAGTTCAGAAAAGGGAAAGAGACAGCTCCTCTCAGCCTCATTACAGACGCCAGATGAACCAAGGTGCACATGCATTATGCATGAGGCAATTTGAAAAAGTTGTATGAAAAGTTTAAGTTGTGATTATTTGTCATCACTTAAAAAAAAAATTGAAAAAAAAATCCCTGTCACCACTAGCAATAACATTTATTTACCAGTTATTCCAGTGTTGTGCATTCAAAAGAATAGCTCATATTTTCTTTACTCTTTCTTCCAAATCCTCAATTTGAAAAGCAATTAAAAGATATCCCCAGATATTTGTCTGCGAGAGACTCAACTTCCTGATTTCTGTTGCTGAAGCAACATCACATAGGGGGAAGAAAAAGACGAGAGAAAACAAGTCATCCCAACCTTCTGTCAGACACTTTACAGCATAATGAGCTATGATGAAAAACAAGTCAAACGCGGGGAAAACAAGGAAGCTCGGCAATCTGATCTCCCTGACGGGATCGGGAGTAATTAATTATAACCCGTGTGACCGCTGGATGTCCCCACCGTTCCTGGAATGCGGCGCAGACACCAATTCCCGGGCAGCTCCAAAACCGGGGGACCTGGCAAAGAGCAGCGGGTGTGCAAGCGCACGGGCGCCGGTGATTCCTGCAGGAATCAGATTCCCAGCGCACGCAGCGGGAGCAAAGCAGAGACCGGGGGAACACACACAGAAACACACAGAGAAACACAGAAACACCCTCTGCATACAGCTTCCACCAGGTTCACTCGGTGCCTGCTCGGTGGTTAATAATGCAACGCCGAGTGAGGCTGGGTGACAGATCCTCAGAGGGAGCCGGGAAAGCAGAATTACTTCTGAGGAGATGTGAAGGAAGCCTGGATTAGAGCACTGCGTGCCACGGGGCGGAAAAAAGAGACCCTTGTGCCGTAACAGGTGAGAGAAAAGGTGAGCAGGAGCAGGGATGCCAGCACAAGGCCACCAAGAGCTGCCTGTCAAAAGCAGCCAAAAGAGCTGAGAAAAACAAGGAGAACATCTGTAACACCGTGGGATGCTCTTCATATCAAAGCTTTGAGGGCACCGGTGGATGAAAGCTGGAGAAGGCAAAGGAAAACAAAAACAAACCCCAAAATACCCCAGGAACACTGCTTGTACGCATCCTTCCTTTGAGGTCAGGTCACAAGAGGTTTAAGTTCATGTGAAGGTGTAGAAGCCAAGGTGTTAGCATCCACTCATTTTTATTTATTTTCCCAAGTGACAAAAAGCTAGACCTAATTCCTCTATCAAGGAAGACCCAAGTGCCTTGCTTACTACAATAAAAAGATCTCATCCTATTTTTAAAGGAAGGAATTTCCTATAAATAGATTCTAAAGCTAACTTCAAATCAACCACGTGTCTATTTCGTGGACTTAGAAAACTCAAGCTACGATAACTTACGACTTATTTCACTCTTGTAATGAGAGGTTACACCACAAAAAGCACCAGATCTGTCCCCACCTCCTGTCATTAGCACAGCTCCCTGATGTCAGATGTTGAACTACAAAGCTATGGGAAGGGCAGCGGTGGCTCAGACAAAATAATGTTTGAAGAGTGCACACTCTGTGAAGGTGAAGTGCAAGTTTATTCTCTCTCCTCCATCCCAAATCCCCTTCCTACTACTTGCAGAAGCCTGATCAGGGAAGTGTCTGGCCCATGGCTGGTTTCACCCTGGACTTCAAAATGCAAGGCATAAAAACCCCACGAGCAAAAGCACTAGCAGAAAAAACCAAATGTAAACCGAAAACAAGTACCTGCATTGAACATTAAACTAGATCATGCCAAACTGGCAATTAGGATTATGTTTAGCTATTGTTTGTATTCTGATTGGTTACAGAAGCTGTTGGGATGAGCAGGAACGCAGAAGTAAAGGTATCTCCTTCAGTATGGGTTCCTGGAAGGGTTTACTCAGAAGGCTTTTGTGCTTTGCCCTTTATTTTTCCCCTCACACACTGTGTAAGAGGATGTCTGGTCTGACACTGTGTCTATCCTTTTGTTCAGATTTCAGATGTTCACAAAACAGAGCTGCGCTGCAAAGGCAGGGTTTTTTAAGGGGAGAGCCCTGGGGGAGGGAAGTACATGAATATATTTGAATAATAAACTAATTTGAGAATTTCATGGTTTGCAATTAAATTAATTAGGCACTCTGACTTACTGGACAGCGAGTCTTCAAGCTTGTTCTACTTGTTTTGAAGTGATGCATATGCACAAATGTGCCAGAAAACCTAGCTGGCTTTTGTTCCCTCCCCTTCATCTCATCTGTACTTTCAGATCAGGGACTGACCATAATACAGACACTTTGTATGAAGAATAAAATGGATAAAGTGATTTGCTGGGATTTCACAATAATAAAAAAAAATATTGTTACCTGTTAGGCTGACTTCTGGTAGTCACCACTCTCTTTTGCAGCGTGCTGTCTGACAGACAGAATTCATTGTGTACATCTCAGCCTTCCAAAAAGTAGAGTTACTATCATGGCTCTTCATCCAAAGATCCGAGATTGCTTAAAAATGTCAGGGATGCTTTATGACAGCTGCTCAAATTCTGAGCAGTTTCTTTACAGCTTTTGGCTCTCAGAGAGGATAAGTAACATATCTAATCCTGAGACCTGATTACTTTCCCAGGTTTGAAAGGGAGACTGTGCACTCTCATTTTCAGACTCACTGTTGGAAAGCTGGTTCTCTGGCACCTCCTCCACTCTCAGAACTTTACATCTCCACTTGACTCCAAGCTGAAGTCAAGTAAGAGGGCTCTGCCCTCCTCAGCGCTCAGCTTTTTGCATCTTAATCAGGTGCTACAATTACATGGGTCTTAATTATGGCTAACTTGTAAAACTAGGAGAAAATAGTAGCAAAAACAATTGCAAGAAGCAGTTAAAATGCCTTGAGCCAAATATTTTGGACACAAAAGTTCAAGATCCCACCCAGTCTCTTGGCCCTGCAGCCCAGAGAAGGAAGAGTTTAATTGCACTTATGTGAGCAAAACAGGGATTATTGAGGCATTGCTAAGGGTCCTCTCCAGTGCCTCCACAGGAAAGGTTTTGCCCATGCAAGCCAACGACAATTGAATGGAGAAGTATTAAAAGGTGTCCACAGAAGAAAAATAAAGGCAGGACTTTGGCCAAGTTTATTCGTACCTTTATTCGGTGGCATTTTTTCCTTATCAGTCGTTAATTTAGCAGAGAAAAATTTGGCCCAGAGTTGCTACATTGGTTTCTGGTTAATGTTTTAGCTAATCATCTGTGATACAAAATTTGTGCCTGAAATGGCTGTGTAGTCCAGCCTCAAACAGTCACAGTGCCTTCCTAGAGCCCTGATAAATCAGAACAAGGCTACACAGTAAATCCTGTCTTGCACTAAGGACTCTCACAAATTCAGTTTTGATTTTTATAAACAGATTGCTTCTTGAGTTGTTATTATTAGTGTGAGCTGGACAGCTTGAATTAGAGAATAATTTATTCCCTGTGCATTTCTAATTACAGAAAAGAGGTTCACTCACTGACACACTTGTCCGTCTTGTTCTTTCCTGTCTTTCAGGCATGGCTGATTGCAGCTAAATAGACAGACCAGCACAAACTGCATGAGAAACACAACTCTGTCAAAAAAGGACTGAAGTGTTACCATTAATTATTCTGGACCATGTGCTCATTTACAACAGATCTAACACGAGAAATATTCTCAGAGGTGTCAAACAGCCTCAGTTTCATAGGTGCATGGGGGTAGCACTGACTAAATGTTTGACTGACTGGTAGGATGTGACCTGCCAGAGACCCTTGAAGCTTGGGGATTTCATGTGCAATTTGTGTTTCAGCATTCAATAGATAATTTAAATTGGGCCACCCTCTCCGAGCATTTCTGAAGGATCTACATGCCTGAGCCTGCGTCAGAACTGCACAAGTATCTGAAAATAAAACCCCAACAAACCCCCCTGAAAAGCAAACAAACAAACAAACCTACCCCAAAACACTTATGAACATCTGTGCAAGTGATTGTTCGGAACTCGCTGCATCTTAAAAAGGCTTGAAGAAAGTGAAAATGCCATTTACTAAAGAATGTTGAAAGGTAGGTGTAACAATCATTGGAAGAGAGTTTGAAAATGCTAACTGGGGGAAAAGAACAAACACCAAATCACCTTGCTTTAGTTAACCCTTAGCAGAGGCTGTTTTTTTAAAATAATTGAGCAGTGATTGGTCCATTTCAGCCATTAATCAGATGAACAAACTTTGCAAAGGCAAGAATCAATTGACTGGTAATTCACATTGGAACTGACAGGAGAAGCAGCACAGGATTTACTAAGTTACACTCTTCAACTATTTCAGCCAGAACTACAAAAGCATCCTTTTCTGGTCATTTTTTAAAAAATATTAATAAACAAACAGATACTTTAGGTGGGCCTTTACTGACAGTGTATCTAGTCTTTTTAACATCTGTGCAATCTAACAGACAAGACCTTCCTCCACTCTCACGTACTCTCATAAACATGAATTTCCTATCCCAAGGTGCAGCAATCAAAAGCTGCAAGGAATAAAGTAACAGCATTTTCAAATGGCTAATAATCACCTCCCTCCCCTCTTCATGCAGTTTGCTGTTCTCTGTTCTTGGAGCTGTTTGCTTATTTTTGCAAGGCCTGCATAATTTCTGTACTTGTATCTCTGTAATAAAGTTTCTTCCTTAAAGTCACAGACAGTCTCTAGTTCTTTTTTTACAGAATATGTAAGTCTGCATAATATTTTTGCTGTTAAGGTTTTACACGATATTCTCACCTTTAAAGTTTAGTTTACAAACAGCTTAAGTTTAAAGAGCCTTTCCACTAAATGACAGCTCTTTGTAACAGTGACAAAACTTGTTGAGGGGGTTATCATCTGTCAGCATGATATTAAAATCTCTCAGGTTTTTCTCCTGAATACTTTAAAAGGGAACAATTTCAAGACAACAGCAAAACTCCATGAACCAAGGTGAAGAAATTCAGAATTGCACGTAATGCTGGAATCGCTTTCAAGCAGCATCCTCTTGCAACCTTTGCTTTACTACTCGACATTAGTTTTGAATTGATGATTTTGCTTGCTGTCAAAGATTGCTCCATCCTGCCAGCTAAACAGGCAGCATCTTCATATCACAGCCACTGACCATGCAAAAAATGAAACTCACTGTGCCTTTTTATTAAGTGCTCCTGTGACTGCTACCCCCAACCTCATGGCAGTCTTGCTTCTGAAGTTCACACAACACGACAATAAAAGCATTCAGGATCTGCTTTCAAAAGCTGCTTTTTACCAGGCTACAAAGCAGGTAGGACAAACACCAACTGCTTTAAGGTTTGTTTTTCTGTTGATGTCCCTGCTGACTCCTCCTCGGTGACTGGGTTTTTCAGGTTGTTTGTTAAGTGTTTCAGCTTTCAAAATATTTCTTCTGATCCAAAAGGAAAAAGAATATATGCATTTGAATAACAAAAGGAGAATCCAGAAAGTAGGCATAACCTGCATTCAGCTCCAACTGGTCAGCACATTCTGCTGGGTATTCAAGGTTCAGTTTCAAAACCTCTGTTCAAAGCTAAGCTCCTCCAGGTGTGCCAGTGCAACCATTTGAGCAGAAGTTTCCCATATTAAGAGGAAAGAAGCCTAACTCTCAAAAATGCAAAGCTAATATCTTCAATATTTTCTAGACTTGAGAATTTTGTCAGAAGTGAGTTAGATACGAATGAGAACATTTTGGCTCTACCTAAAATCGTGGTGGTTGGAAAGGTGCTGGACTACCCCCAGTCAGTGGTAGATGTACATACCCCAATTCCTTTATTTAAGCTGGGGAGAAAAAACAAACAAAAATTTAGCCTCAAAACAAAATAAACAGAGAAAAAAATCCAAGTAGGAAAAGATGCTGGTCATACAGTATTTTTAAAAAAGTTTCTGCTGATTTTATTTTTTGAAATAATAAAAAATCTATAGACTGTATCTACAACTTGGTAGTGTTAGGGTGCAATATCCAGTACTCAGCAGAAATGAAATATTTCCAAAACGCTGAAAAATCCCTGTCAGAGCAGTTTCTTTCACTCTTATTACCATTGAGTATTAGAACTGATTAACTTTAAAGAGTCAGCACCAATACTAGCAGACTTCATAAGGTTCAGATGTCAACCTTCTCTGATTCAAGGAAATCTATATTTAAAGTTACAGACAGAGATTGAAACCAGAATAATTTAAAGTACTACACCACCAGAATATGACTTCTATGGTGAGACTTTCTAGAGACCAGGTAGACAGAAAGGAAAAGGTAATTTTTATTCTATTCAGAACAGAGAAATCATGAGGAAACTTATGAACTCCCTTTTTTTTTTTTCAGAGAAAAAAAACCAACCAGATTTTCAAAGCATTGGAAGGTGGTTGCATCTGCCCTTGCCAAGGCGAATATAATACATGCTATAGCAAACAGACATCAAACTTAAGATAAAAGCTTTGGTTCTGCTCTGCAGTTCTACTCTATAATGCCACAAGGAAGGGATTCTCCTACCTCACCTTTTCAAATCCCAGTTCCCACAGGAACTGAACAAGACTGATTTTCATGTCTGGTGGATCATGAACCTCTTTCCTCTATCAGTGGCAGAAAACAAGCAATTCTAGAAAATTTACAAGAACTTTCAAGATGCAATAGTAGCTTCAACTAAAAGAAGGGAAAAGAAATCCAGCACAGAACAAGACAGCTCATTTTACTGCTGTAAAGTTACCTCCAAGGTATTTTGATCAGACACTCCCAGAGTCCTTTATTTAAAAAAAAAGACAATTATTAATGTTATTCTTTCTTTCATACTTAGGGAATCTGATTGAAACAAATTAAGTAAGTTGCACAAGGACATTCAAAGCCTGTGTAATGTCTAATCTGGGTTCTACCTTCTGACTACCACTGCTGAGCCTTAACAACTCCCTCTTTCCTCCACAAAGCTGCAGGCTTCAGCAAACAAAGCATTCCTTATAGCTAATTGCTATTACATAGAAACTCAACTGCTCTTATTTACAAAACTACAGATTTATGTCAAGCAAAGCCAATTATGCTTAATGTTTAAACTATTGCAGGTGCTCAATGACATTGTTGCTAGGCAGTAGAAGTGAAATTGCTCTTTTAATGCATCTTGTTCCAACTGGGAGCATGTGTTTTATCATCAGTGCAAACTTAACAGATGGAGATCTTAATCCTCTCCATCAAGTTTTCTTCAGCCCCCCTCCCACAAACAAAACGGTGTCCCATGCATTTAGAGTTAACTGAGGTGGTCTGTGAACTGTCTGGGACAGAACTTGTTTTTTGATGGTTTTCTTTTTTTTTTTTGTATGTGTGTACATGAACACGGTGTAAAGCAGGCATTTAACCATTAAAAAGACACCCCCAAAGTGTAGCAGCAGTAATCAGCAGTGCATCTGGCTATTCAAGGCTGGCAATGACCTCTGATGAGCACAGCACCTACTCAGTTATAACCAGAGCTGCAGAAAAGCAGCTTCTCTCAAAGTCAAGTCTGAATCTAGAGTCCTTTATACGAATTGCACTCTGTGCTGGGAGAACAGCTGGAAAATTTAGGAGTAATCAAATAGAAAACTGAACTGGGATGTTTCTGGGCACTCCTCATCTAGGAGGCAACTTTTTCCTCAATACATTCCAAAACTATAAACCTTTATGGCGAGGATTAAAACATGTGTATCCTAAATCTACTTTGTGCAAAGCAATCCAGAACGACAACAGGTGACCTCAAACACAAGCAACCAGATCTGAGTGCTTTGTTATCTCCCACGAAAACTGCCACAAATCAACAAAAGGCTGAACAAAAGAAGGCTCTCCTAACATTTTCCAGCTGTTAACTTTTTAAGTGTTTATGGCATCATTTTGTATGTGCGCACGCATCCTTATTTTTTCTGCCCTCTAAATTTTTTAATGTAAAAAGTCACTAAACATTTCAGAAGCGAAAAGGAGCTTCCTTCAAAGTCAAGACCAAACCTTTAAAGTCCTTTATACCAATTTCACTGTGTGCTGGTACAAGATTTATATAATTTAGGCAGTGCCCTGTATGTGCAAAGGATTCCATCAGCTTTGAATGGAGTCCTAGATGCTGCAGTTCTTGAAAAATCCCTGTTGGTTTTAAGTGTTAAATTGCTCTGTCATAACAGTGAGATTGATTGATGGATTTTTGCATGTAGATTCCTCTGCTCCACCAACTGAACTAAGCCAAAATTCAGCAACCAGTGCCCCCTTTTCTTCTGCTATCCATCTAAGAGGCCAAATTCTTTATTATATCTGATAGAAAAAGCGTTCCTCCTGTCTGTGTGAAGAAGACAGGGAGATTTCAATATTCAACTCTTCATCCCAAAGCCCATTCTAAGGAAGTCCTATCCAGGGAGTTAACTAATCCTCTTTTTCTTGCAGAATTATCTTCATCAGACAATTCGACTCAAATGGCTGCATTCTGTTATCTGCTGTCATCTATTCACACGTTTCAATTGGTGAGGAGGAAAAGAAAGAAGCAAACTGGTCTTGGGAAGTTTCAGGCCATTCAGCCTGAGAATGCAGCAGAGGAAACATTTTATCTTAAAACAGAGTTTCTTGTCCTCCTGTTCTTGATGCAAATGGTTCCAAACTGCTGTTACTTTTGCAGTTAAAAAAAAATTAAATATTTATCCTTAGGTGTTAAAAGCTTCTCCAGCCCAATCCTATTCATTGGCCCAAATTTTCAATTCTACCCTTTTATTACGTAGTTCTCTTTTTGTGTATAAGTCTCAAATGCATTGAGAGCAATCACAATCACATCCCTCCTGTCAGCAGACTCCAGCCAGCGTTTTTGTAGCTTTTCTGTGCAAGGACAAAGGTCAAGTATTCAAGAATTTCTCAGGAAAGAAACTAGTATTTTTCATGGCTCAAACCTGGGTCTATTGCAGTACAAATATGATTTAGAAAATAATACCTTGCAAGCAAAAAAACTGTCAGGTGTCACGGATAAATTTACTCAAATATGTGGAAATGAGCCTGTCTCACACTTTCCAGTGCCCTCAGAGAACAGATCCTCCAACCTTTTGCTGCCTCTCCTCTCGCAGCCCCAGCTCCAGCCCAGCTGATGCAGCCACCTTGGGAGAAATAGTCTGTTCCTTACTGGGAAGGGGTGTATTCACTACATTCTCCTCCCACTCCCACAATGCCCAGCCTAAAATTAAGGCATTAAGTGTGGTTAATGGTGCAGAAGAGATTTCCTTTACCAGCAGCTCTTTCACAGTTTCAGCTCACAAACTGTGTCACTTCAGTGCATTGTTATCCTTTCGTTGTAGCTTCTCCTGTGGTAGAGCATTCCTCATATCTAGCAAACATTTTAACTGCCTCTTCCCTTATGAATATCTTGATATCAAAGTGCTCCTTCAGTTTTTTGGGTTCGAAAAGTTTCCTTATCACATAAAGACCCCACTTCTGTCATCACTCTTTTTAGTAATATGACTTTCAAAAATAAGTGTTAGATTACCATCTCTCACAACAACAAAATCAGCCAATTTTGGGAGTGTTTAACACTCTGTAGATCTTCAAACTGCAATGCATTTTACTAACAATTTTTCTCCCCCCATCTCCAGCTGCATCTACCCTTTCCCAATCTTCTCTTCCTAATTCCCTTCACCTCTCTCGAGCTGGGCTGCAATTAGAAAATTTTTGTTAATATATTCCAGCCTCCCATTCTCCTGCTAGCAATTTTCTTTATGTCATCCTTTAGGAATGGCAAATCTCACAGAGCTGCTGCCGAGTGAGACTGGAGGCCCCAGCATCAATGCTTCATGACACACTTTATGGGCTGATGGCTGCTGTCTTGTTTCTAGTGTGTTTTTTGGTAGACCTCAAAGCAATTTGCAAAGAGGGTTGATATGCCTGTGTCCATTTCTCTGACAGGGAGACTAAAGCAGCACCTTGCTGAAGGCTGGGGAGTAGATCAGCAAGAGCCAAGAACTCACACCATTGTAAATATCTCCCCATTGCTAATATCAACCAGCCAACACCAGACTTCAAAATCACTTGTAAATGACACTGCCTCAAAGTAATTTGCTAAACAAATGTCTGCACATTTATTAATTTTTGACCACTCTGAAATACAAACATATGTGGATACCTATTTCCATATAAAGATTAAAAGCCTCTTTCCATCAACCACGGCAAGCAGTGAGCTCTCCTGGGCCTCGATGTGAATTATGACAGTGCAGCTTCCTTCAAGGCCAAATTGTGTGAATAATGCTATTTTTTTAACTTATAAATAACGTTATTATTCATCAGATAATTCATAAATACCAGGACATAGTTCCACTTAAGTACGCTGGGCAATTTATCATTGGAGAGCTGGTGGATAACACAATCAAAATTCAGTTAAACGAGGGTGAAATTTTATCAGGTTTTCTCCACAGGAGATAAAATGGGAGAACTTTCCAGGACAGCATTATAATGTTTGATGGCTTTTTCATGCTTCAAAAGTTTTTCTCCAGGAAAATTTCCTCTGAATTCATTGGTGCAATCCTGATGCAGATTGTTGTACCTGGGGGAGATGATACGAAAGGAAAATAACAAAATAATCATCCTTTAAGGTATTAGCTTCACCCGTTGTTTATCAGACAATGCTTTTTAGGTTACAGTGCCTTCCGAGTCCTGGACTTCAAGGCAGCCGAAAAACCAGGACAATGACATGCATTTTCCTAAAGCCTTTCAGAACTTCATGATTAGAAGGATCAAACTGGGTGCAGATGTTAATACCACCTGTACTGTGTCTTTTAAAAACTAATTAATAATGAACATGCTTTTTTCCCCTCAGAGAACTTTTAGTGTATTTTTTCTAATTTAGGGTTTTAAAGTCTGATTTCCCCCCATGCCTAAATCAGTGTTTATCTAAATGGTCCTCACTCTTTTTTCTCCCCTCTGGGAGTATTTTTATTCACCAAAAAATGAAAAAAATTACATTTGACTTGAAAAACTGTATTTCTTTTATGTTTTGGTTGTCTTATTGAAAAATGAGGTACCATGATTCTGAAGTGAAATGTTGATTTGAAATAAATTTTTAAAAAATATTTGGTTTTCTATTTTTAAGAAGATTGGAGGTCAACTGATTTCTTCATAAAAATGTTTTAAGCTGTGGGGATTTGTTTTTTTTAGTTTAAACCAATTTGATGGTAACTTTTTGACAACCAAAATCTTTTCGTTTTCAGCAGCAAATGTCTCAAATGAAAATTTCAACTTACAGAAGAATAAAATCCCATTTAATAAGAGGAATACAAAGTACATGCAGGAGAAATGCTTTTAGTTGTGACCTGGTTCACATTTAAAAGAAGAGAATCACACTGGAATAATCAACAAGATGCTACAGTAAACTTTGTTGCTGCAAGGTCGGTGCTATATGTAATAGAAAAAGCAATATTTTTTGCCAAGAGTTCTAGAAATGCAGTGCCCTTGAAAGTTTTTTATCGCTCTCATCCTCACACTCCTTCTTCATCAAGGTTCCTGAAGGATTTCCATAGATCTGCCTCCCAACGCCTGAGAGCCACTTGCCCGTGACCCCTCCCCACCCGTGGTGGCACAGGTTGCTTCCCTCCCTCCCTCTTCTTGACTTCAAGGGTTACTCATAATGCTGGCAGTAGAAAATCGACTGGGATTAAACGTCCTGGAGCTGGGAGCTCCTTGCATTCTGCAGGCAAAACGCAGGGATTAAACCTGGGCTCTGTAGGTGGCATAGGGTTGCTTCCTTGTGAGGGGGCTGAGAAATTGTGTTGTCGCCAGCAGGAAGCTGCTTTCCTCCCAAGCCTGGTAGAATATCAGAAAATATTTGGGGGTTGCTCTGTTGAGACTGCTGCTTTCTCACCAGCCCTCTCTGCCTGCTGTCCTGCACTGCAGAAGTGAGCTCGTTGAGAGAGCAGCCTTGTTTTCTATGAATTGGTACAAAACCGAGGGCAGTGGAGGTCAGTTCTGATGCCTAAAAGAAGGCTACCTGAAACTAAAGGTATCAGTTCCACGGCCAATATAGCTTTGTGCTCCCATCTCAACTCCATGCCAACATGTTTACACCCTTCTATAAAGAATATCATGCTCTTCTTTCTTTAAGGCTTTTTATATTAATAAGACCCCTTAACTATTTAAGGCTAATTATATCAGTCTTTTTTGCTTTAACCTCACCACGCTGTTACTGCAAAACCTCTCTCCACGTGTCATCTATCACTACCAATTCTTTATCACACACTAGTCCACAGATTTTACAAGAATTTCCACCTGCACCTACAAATGAAACATCAAGCTTTCATCTCCTCACACGTACCTGTGTGCAATGGTCCAGAACCCCAGGGTGTTCACCATCATTAAGGAAGCCAAGAAGAAGAAGAATCTCTCCAATTTACCTTCATGCAGCAAGTGTGGAAACCAGTTGCCTGGCAAAGCAGATATTTGCAGCAGAATTAGTTTGCCTTGCAGCACGAGACGTGGCTCACGTGGAAGGCATGAAGATAACTTAGTGTGAGCCACAATCCCTGCAGGTGCTCTGACCCCCCCCCGTAGATATTGATGCAGGTTTCATCCTCACAGCATCCACGGGGGGTTTTTGAGTCTGCTCTTGCTTTGCAGACAGGCAGGAGAGATCTAAAGAAACTAAAGAACTTCCTTAATAAATCTGAAGTACACTGGAAAACCTAATCCTGCACAGCTACTGCTGTAATGACTGGACCGTCTTCCATCTGTATTACCCTGTGCACACAGCTGAATGAAAGTCTCCTGTGAAAATTTTAGGAAGAGCTAAAATTAAGGGTTTTAGTAGCCTCTTTTTAATAAAAAGAATAAAAAAAATATTTTTAAAACATTAAAAGCCTTCACTCAGTGCCTTGGATGGTGCTCCATTACCAAGATACCGCCTGACATTTTATTTTACCTTTCTTTATAGCTGCCTTTAGCCATGAGTCTGTAAGGTGCCCTTTTCTTTCATTCAGTGTTTATTTACATAAATCAGACCTTTCTCGGCCAAGGCTTTTGGCAGTGGTGTCTGGGACATTCTGGCACTCCATTCAGCAGGGGACAGTACCACCCCAATGGACACAGAGGACTGTGTGCTCCTGTGCACTCCGGTTTGGGGCTGCATTGCTTCCAGTGTTGCTCACTGCAAACAAGCTCAGGTGGCAAATAGCTATGGAAATCAAAGTGGTTAAGAACAAAGCCAGCCCCAGTCAGACTGCAACTGAAGACAACCAGTACCTGAAGTGCCCTAATCAACTACAGCAAAACCATCAAACCAAGGTGAAGAAAAAGTTAGGGTAGAAACTGAAGTTACAGAATATCAGAGATCTACACAGTTCTGTAATGACCATTTACATGATTTGGGAATACAGGATATTTATTGCCTTTGAAGAAGGCAGATAGACTGTCTCCATTAGCAATTCATGAAGAAATGCAGAGTGTGAAACAGCTGGTGCTGAGAATGTGATGTCCACACTCTCCACAGCTCAGGGGGGTTCACATCACAGCAGCTCCCACTAACAGCTGGAACATATCAGACATGAGCATTCTTTTTGTTGTTCAGTTCCCTCTAAAAGGAATTCAGTTGTTTTCATGCTCCAAGATCATTCTGTGATGCAAATCAGAGATTAGCAGGAGATTTAGATTACAAGCACACTCCTGATCTGAACTATGCCAGCATCAATGGGCCCAAAGTCACCTTTCTCTGCTGCATGAAAGTCTGGTATCAAATCCTGCCCATCTAAATAGTGTGGCTATTCACCCCTTAAATGACCTAATGGGGAAAGAAGGAAAACCAGGCTTCTCACCACAGCTGTATTGTAAAAACCTGATAGCCTTAACAGATCTTTTGGCCACCAATGCCTCTTTTACCCATAGAATGCCATCCTTAGGTTGTTAATACTTTTCTAATTAGAGACAAAGAGCAGTTCCACAACACAGGAGACACACCAGTCAAAGCATTACACCCTGCCAAACACACATTCATATATTGACATTTTTCTCTTCCCTCCATATCTTGGAGTTGCAAACAAATTTCTTTTCAGAGCTGTTGCCTTTAGCTCTCCTGGGATTGACAGAGAACAACTGCCATCAGTGCAGCTCCTCCACAGTTCTCTCCATGCCATGTTACCCTTGTGCTTGTCACAGAGCAACACCACCCCTCCTCTGCCTGCTCCCTTCCTTCTGCAGTGTGATCTCAGAGCCAGTTTTAAAAACCTATCATCTAACATTGTGAGTTGACTGAGCTCCTAGGTGCTGTAACTTCGTTTTAGTAGCTTATAAACTTTTACTGTCATCATTCGCAATCAGGTAGTTTTTCATTTTGCATCCCCCAGGGGCTAATAGAAGGCAGAGAGAGAACACGTGGATGTGGTGAAAGAGAAAACATGCATGGGGGTCTGCACTGCAGCTTGTCAAAGCAGAGTTCACCATCTTTTCCAGGTTATTCACCTTGGCTAGGCTAACTACAGGAGAAGCAGGAGCTTCCCAATGGCATGGCATTTACAGTGCAACCTGAACAGAAAACATAGACTTAAAAAGTTAACAAAAACAATTCTGCAGCTTCTGAGTTTCAAAGGTCCACTTGCACCGTTCTCTGTCTTATCACTGATAAAGGCACCAGATAAAAGCACTGAAACTGGGGCTGGTTGGTTCTATGAGGGTGGGAGGGCAGCCTGGCAAGCAGGAGATCTGGATTCTACTCCCACTTCACCATGGGTCTCCTGCGTGGCCTGGGTCAAAGATCCTTGCCCTGTCTCCTCCCTGCTTCTTTTAGGAATTGCCAGTGTTTAAACAGTGAGGCCAAAATAATGATGGAGAGCCTTTGGGAAATCCAAATGAGCAACAGCAAAGGCAGGGACAAAATCAGATAGGACATGGTGAGGCTCCAGCTGCCACAGAGCACACTTTTCTCTCTAGTTTTCTGCTCTGTCCAAAGCAAGAGGTAGGATCAAGGCTTTCTTTTCCTCTCAGAGAGGGACAGCATGGTTTGTTAGGCATAGGTCTTCCTCTACAGAGGAGCAAGGAAGGCAGCAGTCCTAAGGATATCCAGACTATAATCCTTCCAATACACATTTTCATCAGTGGATGCAGCAAAAATTAATATAACAATTTCCTACTTTCAGCCAAAAAAATTACTTCTCACTCTTTTTTCTTTCATTAATTTTCCTTTTAATTTTTTTTTTCTCACGAAAGAGGGGATAAACCTGGGCTACCTTTACTTCTACTTATACTCACTTTACAGAGAATCCTCTCCTCTGCTTGCAGGAAGTCTTGAGAGAAGAGTCATCGATGCTAAAACATCACCCATGTGTTTCAGGCACCAAAACTCCCTTTAGATGCTTTCACCCTGACCCCACTAACACCTCCCAGAAGCTGTCTGCAGACTCCAGCACCCTCCACTGCCTGCCTTTGGGGTTCATACTCTCAGGATCTTACTCTCAGCCGTGAACATCAGAGCTGGTTTTTAAACCCTGGGCCAGTTTGTTTGGTTTTGCTGGAATTGGGCACCGCTGTGTTTGAAGAGCCCAGCACCTTCCCATCCTTGACTCAGCGTGCAATATGCAACAATCCACTTTCCCCCAAAAGGTGCTGCCTTTGGGCTCTGTGCCCCCTTTACTTTCCTCTGGAGTTTGCCAACAGGAGTGGCAATTACAAGGTTGGTTTGTCACACAGATAGTTGCTCACTGGGAATTAACTTCCCACAACAAGCTCCTGATTCCCATTTTTATCCCAACAATAGAAATACTTGGTAGCATGAATCACCACAAAGAAACAGAAGTTTCCTTTAGGTGCATTATTTTAAACAGACTTTCTCTACTGGCTGGAGGTGCATTGGTTATGTATTTTATGGCAAATTTAGAACAAGTTGGAAAATGAAATCTAGGCAGAGTCTGTTCCTCAAGTCTGCTCTCCAATCATGCAAATAAAGCACCTGGTGAACTTCCACTGACATTTTGGAGTCCTGTCAATTCTGCATCGCAATCACTCAGTTAGTTCAAGAAGAAGGAATAATTTACAATACCAAGAGGAAATAACTGATCCTACCAAAACAGGCAGAGGTGGTGGTGAAGCAGAGATTAGGACACGGACAAAAACTTTCCTGGGCTGTTCCAGGTGGATGACTGACAGCAAGGAGCTGCTGGCAATACCAGCCATGGAAGAAAACCTGAAAAGGGCCAGTCTGGCAAATATTAGTGCACACAGCATATCTGCTGCTATGGTGGCACCCTCAGAGAGCTCAAGGGAAAGTTTCACAGGATTTTTTCCCCAAGAACACTATCCTATTTTATGGTGTGGAAAACCTTGAAGAAAAAACAAGAGAGTTACATGCCAGAAGTTACTACATGCCTGCACCATTCGTGCATTTTTGCAGGTATCCTGCAACCTATGCTGTGATTATAGGAAACATTTAATTCATATTTTAGAAAAGGTTTGTATTGCCTTCCTTCATTTCATCAACTTAGTGGGCATGTATTTAGTGTTTAATCATATCCAAATTAAAGTCTCACTCTGCCTCTAATCCCTATTAGCTGAGTAGGCACCAGTGGCCACCACCATCTGGACTGCAAGAAATATCCTTTAGCTTTATCATCCTTGGTATTTAGAATCACACAAGACTAAAATGAAAAAAGAACCAAAAAACCCAAACTAAAACAAAATTTAAAAAACCCAAACTCAAACCACAACCCCCCCAGTGATTCCCTAAATACAAGCAGGAAAACTGTGTCTGGGGCAGTTTCCTTCCTCTGACCTTTTCTTATTTTTCTTTCTCACATATTTATATTAATATTTTTAGAGAAATGTATTCTGAAATGATTGGCATAGGAGGACAGGTTTTGTCTTGCATCTTCTTCCGTTAAAATGTTAGGAGAGGTAAGAGATCCAAAAGAAAGCAGTTTCCCAGCTTGTACTGAAAATATCACTGTCACCCATCATCTGTTTGCACTCGTCAGATTTTTAAAAAAAAGTCTTATTTTATCATATTCACACCATCCTCCATAGATGCGTTAAAAATGATTAATGCAGCTTTGACTGTGACTGATATCTGATCAACTTTGCCAATAAAAACCCAAATAAAATTCTAAACTGGTGACATAAAATAGGATATAAAAATGTTTAAATTTTGTCAACACCCTCTGTGCTTCAACACTTCGAAACACACAGTGGAGGATCTACTTTGCTGCAGGAACATGGAAAGCGTGGTCTCACTGCTTAGAGATGGGAGAACCAGAAATAGTCTTGGCTCAGGTTTTAGTGAAAAAAGTATCATGGGACAAGACAAAAGCATTCATAGCCCAAGAGTCACTCACCAAGCCTTGCTAAATCTTACAGAACCATTTCATGAACACTGTCCTCTCTTGCTGCAAAAGAGAAAGAACTTGCTCTTCCCATATAAATAAATTAGTAAATTAGCTGAGTGTTTTTCTTAGGAAGAAAAAAAGGGTTCTGGTTGGTTTGCTTTACTCCCAGTTCCATAAATTGTCCAGATACTGAATATTTACAGGCTCTTAAAACAGATCTGAAAAAAAAAGAAACCCCAAAAGTGAGTAATAAAAGCTTAATTTGTGTCATTGGACTGTAATTTGACCTGAGAGAGGTCACAAATTTGTTCCCTACAGCACTGTCGTCTTTTGGGGGGTTCATTAAGTAACCACTAGGTGTTAATGAATTAAAAAAAAAAAATATTTTGTTGATTGTTATGAACACCAAAGCCCACTGTAAGAAGCACAATTGGAAAAAACCACAGATGGAACAAAAAATTTTTGTATATCACATATCCTACCAAACTAGGAGAAAACCAAAACTGAGCCTAAAATGCGGTTTTTGTTTTGCTATAGTCTATCCCCACAAAAGTCTAATCCCAAACCTACTTTGGTTTAGGAGTCAGCAGGACAACAGCCTGGGATGAGCAGAGAAGCATTATCACCCAAATGAACTTACAGGAATATCACCATCATTTGCAAGCTGGGAATTGAATGGATTGTGCTATTTTGGAATTATTAACCTTATTCAAGCAAGGAACACTGGGAAGGCGATACCCAGTGAGATCCCAATTTTTAAAAATAAGAAGTGAGAGCCCAGTAATATGTTGTTTACATATTAACAGGGCAAGTAATCTCTAACACTCTCCTAACTGGCACAACAGGGCAATCACTAAGCATTTTTCACTTTATTTTCCCTAAAGATTTTCAAGTTTTGCAGAGGGCTTTTCCCGCTTAGCAGTAGCCATTCCCATTACAGCACCTTAACCTGAATACAGGCTGCCACTGATTCCCTTGGAAATTTCAGAGTGACTTTTGCCCAGGGTGATGGTGCACTCAATTCCACCTACAGGAACAGCAGGTCTGACAAAGTTAAACAAAGACCTAAGTTATAGCTTTGGAAAAAAGAAAAAAAAAAAGAAAAGCTAAGTTGAGAAGTTTGCCACCCAACTTTCTAAGAGTGAGGAATATTTTAGCTGGGAAACTTTTCAGTTTGCTCAAATAATCTTGGGCAAAAGGGGTTAAAATGTGGCAGCTGCAGCCTGTGGAGAATTTAGAGTTCAGCCTTCTTGGTCTCAGCCAGGATAAGAACTTGCAATCGCTGTTAAAACTATATTTCTGGCAAGAAATTAACATTTCCTATTTTGAATCAATTAAATAATTTCATACAGACTCACGGAAAAAAGATTAATCACCTTGATAGAAAACCAGACAAAAATCTACTGACTTGTAAACCAAATGCAAAAATTGGTTTCTTCTATCACTTTGTATAGAAATACTCTGTAAAGAAATTAATTACATAATAGTAACACAACATAGGTGAAATATTTTGGTGCTGACATCATGCTTAATTATTTTATAATTATTTAATTATTTCCAAAGTCAAATTGCAGTAAAATATGTCAGTTTTACTAAATATTTCAATCTCATAAAAATTAATAATTTCCATACTTTGGGGGGAAAGAAAAAAATCAGCAACAAAGTCTTTCTTAAACTGTTTGTTTCACTGACCCCATATTACACTGAACCCACAATAATGAAAAACAACCATTTCCACTGGGGGATTTTCAAGGAGCTCACTTCTCCACACTGGATGCCTTGGTGCTTAATAGTTCTTTGCCTGATCCATTTGTGTAAACATTCCTAGTTTTTACCCATCTCCAGGTGATGTTTTTATACCTTGTAATAAAATTTTAATTGAATTTTTAACTTAAAAACAGGACTGCGTGTCAAAGCATCATTTGGTTGTTGAGATCTTGCAAGTAGGAATAAAAACTTCTTGTCACACTTTCAAAACACCCACTTCTGCTTGTTTTTAAATTATGTGATTCTTTACATAGGAAAGAAGAACTCAAAACTTTAACAGTTACAAAATCCTGCAGCTGTGGCGATTGCAATGGTGTCATGCATTAAGCCCAGCAGTTGTGGTCTCTAAAGAACAGTTCTCTGCAACAGTGCCACCAGAGGTTATTGATGGCATCTTTAGAAATATTCCTTCAGCAAGTGGGGCTATTTCAAATTTGTGACCAAAGAGGTCCCTGTCCCTCAGTTCAAGAACTCAAGTGCTTTGTGTGTTAAATTTATGAGACAAGTCTTTTCTGTACTGAACAAAGCTCCATCAGCAAAGGAAAAATGGCTTTAAGAAATTCCTGGCTTATCTGGAAAGTCAGCAACCCAGGAAAAACTCCAGTTCAGGGCTTCACACTAAATACACCTCAACAGGCTGAATCTGCAAGAGCTCCTTTTGAAACAGGAAGTTTCCTGGGAATTGCAGCATTCATCTGCAAAAGGGCAAACCCAGTGAGACCACATTGTCACAGAATGTGGCTCTTCCAACAGCTGGGCAAAGGCAGAGGTGTGAAGAAGGCAGGAGAGAACCGGTGGGGCCAGGAGAGTGATTTCCCCAGACAGCTTTGAAACCCTCAACCCAACCTCCTGTTCCCTACAGCGCTGTGGGACAGACAGGAAGGAATATTCTCCATTCTTTAAAGCACAGGCCTTGCTCTCGAGGCCAGAGGCTTCCACGTAAGTGTGAATCACATGGACGTACTTCTCCATGAGCACAGAAAGGTGCTTCCTAGCCAATTTATTTTCAGCCTTCCAGAACAGAAGTATAGAGATTGGACAGGAGGACTTCCTGCAAGATGCCATCCTCTAATTACTCTGACTATCAAAACTGAGATGACTCATTAAAATTGGATGAATACAGCTGGAAGGCTATTCCCTATCTTAATTCCATCTTAATTGTGAGAGCAAATCAATAAAACTTTGGCATCCCTTTTAATTCTGCTGCCTGATTCTCCAAATCAATAATATTAGAAAACTGCTCAGGAACACCCGTCATGAGCGTGCTCTTACCTTGAGTGCCTGCATGGGCTGTCTGAACAAAGAAAGCTCCCATAAAGCAGCCAGCTCCATTAAAGAGAGCTAAAAAATGCATGGAAATCCCTCTCATTCTTTCAGGCACAAGCCGGAATGAAAGTAAGGAACCTTAGGAAGGAAGCAGATACAGTTACAAGTTAAAAAAGAAAAAAAAAAGGAAAAAAAAAAGAAAAAAAGAATAAAAAAAAGTAAATGATGGTAGGACATAGATAACACGGAAAAAAAGTTCAAAGCATCTCTATTAGTGAATTTTCATATTTTATACAGAGACTACTTGCTGCAGAAGAGCAATCAGATGTGTTAGTGTACCCCATAACAAAGCAAACTAAACTGCTAAAATTAGTATCTGCAATAAACCATCCACATACAACTATCCACCTTCCACAAGCACAGAAAGATCTTTCACCCAGACGTTTGCTTGCACCTTTTAAAACCTCAGGCATGGGAAAGAACAGGGAAACACCACCACTGTCAGCAAGCGTGAAGACAATGGATGCGATACTTAACAGCAGAACAGCAGGACCTCCTATCCCAGAGCCAGTGCAGCACAGCCACTGGCAAATACTGCCAAAATCTAGAGCTCTGCCTTAATTTGGACAGTTAGCTTGCTTTTCCTCAAGGCTGGACAGTGCCCCTGTTCCCCAGAGTGCAACCCCCAGGCTCATGGGCTCGTTTTTAAGACCTCATTCTTCACTTTCTTGCCAGAAGGCTCAACCAGAAGCAGCAACAGCTTTGGTGGTGAGGGGAAGCTGTAGCATGCTGTTGTAGCATGGATGACTATAAATAATCCCACCAGCTGTAATTTGGCTGTAACAGCAAGACTTTATGATAGCTGTGCTTTTTGCGCGATTTTCACTGATCATCAAAAACTTTTTTTTTCCTAATTTCACTCCTTGAGTTCTCATCCACATTTTTTCTCCTAACCCCAGAGTCTCCCCACCTGCTTTGTTAGTTGAGTTAGAACGACCTCCAGCTTGAAAAACTTGCCAGCAGAGGATCCTATTTAGATGCTGAGTTGCCTGAAGCACCTCTGAATACGAATGAAACTTTGCAATCACCACCTTTCACCATTTTTAATTTGGATGTCCAAACGAGAGCTTTGAAAGCACGTGAAAGAAAAAGTACCACGGACAGTGTTTTCTCCCTCATTCACAGTAGGAAGCAGAAGCCTGAGGGCAGGAGAAAGCAGGTGAGCCTGGAACACCCTCTGTAGATGCAACAGTCTGAAGCATCTTACAGCTAACTTGAGGCACTAAAAGACTTAAAAGTTTCTGGCTGTTCCTCCCTTCTAAAAGCAGGGGTGCAAAACATGCATCTTGGTCAAATTCAGCGTGGGCAATTGCATCCTGCTTACCTAAATTACCCCTGCTGTTTCAATAGCCTGCTCCAATCCTCCCCTTTGCCCACAGTGCTGCTGGGAACGACTGAACAGCTGCTGCATTTCCCCCTGCAGGCTGTTGCATTTCATCAGTGGGCAAAGCCATCCCCGTTATATCCTCTAGCTAACAGAGCTGTAGCTTCCTGGGTTAAACCAAGCTAGGTTTAACCTGTCAAAGGCTCGTGAGAACTTTGTAGCACTGTGGAGGAGAGCAATATCGTTGTTTTATTTTATTTTTAAGGCTTCCTTAGTGGTAGAGGAATATTGAAGGCAGATATTATTCCAAGAGATGCTCACGCCACCTGAAGCGGATGATTATTCAAAACTCCTATCAACAAGATAATGAAATATGTTGTATAAACACAGTTCTAAGTATCAGGGACCAAATTATAGAGTAGCTTGGGTTGGAAGGGACCTTAAAGAGCATCCAGTTCCAACCCCACTCTTGTGGGCAACGACATGTCCCATTAAACAATGCTACTTGGAGCCCTTGGACACTGTCAGGGATGGGAGAGCCACAGATTCTCTGGGTAACCTGTGCCAGAGCCTCACCACCCTCACAGTAAAGAATTTCCTCCTGATATCTTATCAAAACCTGCTCTCAGTTTGAAGCCGTTCCTGTTTGTCCTGTCACTACACGCCCTTGTAAATAATCTCTCTCCATCTTTCTTGTGGGATCTTGTCAAGTACTGAAATGACACAATTAGGTCACCTCGAAGCCTTCTCTTTTCCAGGCTGAACAGTCCCAATAAGAGAGGTCCTAATGAAGATGAACAGTTCAATGTGCCAAATCTAACTTCTCTAACCAAGCTTTTCAGAAATGAGAGATCTCCTTTCTTCTCTCTCCTTAAAAGAGCGAAGATTTCCCTCTTCAGCTTGGATCATGTACTCTCATGTCCGGTAAATTATGATGATAATTGAATTTGACCTTCTGTGTAAGAAAGGCAGTAAAACACCAGGAAAGGTGAGACAACTCTGTGAGTGTCTAGGCTGTCCCTAACATCCACGGAGATCCACTGAATGGTTTCTGAACAGCAGTTAGTTCCAGTTGAAGTAGAAAGCCCGAGCTCAGCTCAGAAGCCTGGATGCAGAGGCTGAGTGCTGGTGGAGATGATTCAGGGCCCCTCAGCCTCCTGCCCCGGGCTGTCTGATACAGTGCAAGACCTGGGCTAAGCCAGGCTCTGCTCCAGCAGGTCAGAGAGCCTGCTTGCCCTGCCTGCACGGCCAAGACACCCTGTGACAAGCAGGGCCAGACCCCAGTTTGTGGGCAATCGGTGTCTTCTTCCCCACCAGCTACAGCAATATCCTGTTTTAGGCACCTCCCTTTATCTTTTTATCTGCAGCTCTCATGTTCTTAGCCCCATTTAGCTGGGTTCTTAACTCACACCTCTCACTGCAGCTCTAAGCACGATGTTTAATCTCTACTGAAACGGGGAAGGACAGCTTTCCTTCCTAAGAAATTCTAATCACAATCCTTTAAAAAGATTTTTTTTTTTTTAAAAAAGGAAGAAAACCACCAAGATGGAGTTTTATTTCTTTTCTAAAGGCTAATGTAATCTTCCAGTCGCTGGACTCCAGTTGTGTCCTGGTGTGCTACATTAAAAAGCCTTATTCTACCAGCAATATTCTTCTCGTGCTTTTGCATGAGGAGACTGTAAGCAAGTCACCTCCTAACCTTTTTTTTTTGTTAAGCTAAACAGAGAAGGTCACAGTTTTCAGTTACACTTAGCCTGTAACCTAGAAACCAAATTACCTGCCTAGAAACCTGTCTCAGTTAAGTACTTGAGAGCTATCAGATGAAGAGGCATTATGAAAGTGCTAAGTATTTAAAAATAGGGAAAATTACCTTTTTAGTGACAGACTGTGACCCACAGCTCTCAGTAGTCTCAGAGTATAAGAATGAAGCTGAGACACTGAAGTTATTTCCTGCTCTTAAATAAAAACCTGAACATTTCTGGGGTTGTACTGGAACAAGAGACACTCAACCCATAGAATTAAATGCCTGCAGAGATCAGCCAGTCAATTACTTTACCTGTGTCTCTAAGTGAATGTTGCTTAGATTATTTTTATAATACTAATATTTTTTTTTTAAAGCTCTGCAAGGTAAAACACTGGTAAGCTCTCTGCGTGCTCCTCAGAAGAAAATAAGCCTCAAAAATGTCAGTGTAGAGACAGAAAAGTAGATTACAGAAAGCAGAAAAGGTTCAGACACACAATCAGGAGTGTGACTACATAATGTGTGGATGGCAGGCACAAGCTGAGCTCTGCCTGTGCTCTGAAAAACAGGAGTGTTTATCTCTGGCTCCGTGTCACAAGCTAAGACATGATGATCTGTGGAGGCATGTTCTCATGACTCCTGATAGGAGCAAAAATTTTGCAGCTGCCCACACCGTTCTCCAGGTTAACCTGTCACTGCTACCTGCCCACATATGCTCTGTGCCAGTGAAAAACATGTAATAATTCTATTAGCTGGGCCCACAAAGGAGACTATTCACCTGACTGACTGTGGTGGTGGTCACAGAGCATAACCACAGCTCAGCTCTCACGTACGCTTTTGTTGCATCTCAATAAAATCATCACAGGAGAGTTTGGGTCAGAAGGGACCTCAGGAGCTCATCCAGTCCAGCCCCTGCCTGAAGCAGGTTCAGCTTCAAAACCAAACAGAGGATTTTTTCCCCCCAGGCACCCGACTGGACTGTGCTCCCTTCTAGTTAATCTGGAACATCACTGCTCATCCTGAGTTACAGCCAGCAACACAAATTATGCTTCTCTGAAGCAGGTAAAGCACAGATCTGCTCATTAAGCCCGTGGAAGAGAGCCAGGGATAAAATATCAGATGACAGTAATTATTTTTAGGAAGCTGATATAGTTCTCTGAGAATTGGGACACTCTTGCTTTAGCCGACTTGATTTTACTTACAGGAGGGAGTTACCAAGGCTTCAGCCACTCCAAGCAGGATGTACTGAGGAGCCAAGTGGAAGCAAGGCATGGAGGAGACCAGGAGAACCTCCTCGGAGAGAGTCTGCTCCACCTGAGGGAAGTGCTTTCGGTGTATTTCAGAGAAGCCAGCGACCATCACGGAAAGCGCGGCGGATAAGTGACCTACGACTGGGTAAAGGGCACAGACAGCATTCACCTTGGCTGGAGTTACAGGGTCATCGTGCATTTAGAGCGAAGAAAAGTCCTAAGAAATGCAAAAGGAACTTCCTGCCCCCACCCCAAATCGTTTTCTCGGAACACCTAAACGTGAATAAAGAGTGCTTGCTATATATCTGTATGGCAAAAGGACATCAGCTCAGCACAGAGACAATTTTAGGGTGCAGAATAAATGAGAGAGGAAAAACTTTTCGGAAGACCAACGTCACAAAGAAGAGCTTTTTACTTTTTTTTTTCAGAAGAGAAAGGAAGAAGAGAAAGGAAGAAGAGAAAGGAAGAAGAGAAAGGAAGAAGAGAAAGGAAGAAGAGAAAGGAAGAAGAGAAAGGAAGAAGAGAAAGGAAGAAGAGAAAGGAAGAAGAGAAAGGAAGAAGAGAAAGGAAGAAGAGAAAGGAAGAAGAGAAAGGAAGAAGAGAAAGGAAGAAGAGAAAGGAAGAAGAGAAAGGAAGAAGAGAAAGGAAGAAGAGAAAGGAAGAAGAGAAAGGAAGAAGAGAAAGGAAGAAGAGAAAGGAAGAAGAGAAAGGAAGAAGAGAAAGGAAGAAGAGAAAGGAAGAAGAGAAAGGAAGAAGAGAAAGGAAGAAGAGAAAGGAAGAAGAGAAAGGAAGAAGAGAAAGGAAGAAGAGAAAGGAAGAAGAGAAAGGAAGAAGAGAAAGGAAGAAGAGAAAGGAAGAAGAGAAAGGAAGAAGAGAAAGGAAGAAGAGAAAGGAAGAAGAGAAAGGAAGAAGAGAAAGGAAGAAGAGAAAGGAAGAAGAGAAAGGAAGAAGAGAAAGNGGAAGGAGAAAAGGAAGGAAGGAGAAAAGGAAGGAAGGAGAAAAGGAAGGAAGGAGAAAAGGAAGGAAGGAGAAAAGGAAGAAAAGGCAAATGTCCTTCCAGATACTACAAGAGAATGGGTAGGAACAACACTATCAGGCAGCAGGAAATTCTTCCAAAACTCGAATGTATTACAACTACCCCACACTTGCATGGAGGATACTATTAAAATATATATTTTTTTATTTCCTGATGTTGACAGTATGAAAAGGTTGTATCCTCCCAAAAAACCAACCAAACAAAAAACAACCACAGAAAAAACCCCACAAAGCAAGCAAAGTTTCCAAGTAAGTCTCTGAACCTGAATTATCTGAACTTCTCGTGGTTTGAGCTCCCATAGATTTTGAATAAATTTCTGATTTGTCAGCACTTCTAAGCCATAATAGGAGGAGAATTTGGTTGCTTTTGACAGTTTTGGCTGAAATGCTTTTCTTACCTAGCCTTCATGACTGGTAATTGTTACACTTACTACATCGGACATCAACAGCCAAAAGCTTTTGTTTCACATTATATTTATATTACATATACTTTAATCTTTTTTAGTGTCAGGACAGAAGAGATGAAAAACTCATGTAGCTAAGTGGCCTTAGCCTTGTTATGTTTTTGCAGGCCTCTGTGTTTCTTCAAACTCTCACACCCTTCCTCTAGCATGGTTTTCCTGCATGTTCACAGCTTTAAATATCCTACTCCCCCTGCCTAACCTGAGCCTTGGAAGCTGTTCTGCTGTTTAGGCTCCTCTGGTGCTGAATGAGAATATCAATGAGTTAAAGCTTGAAAATTGATGACAGGAGGGAATTCAACAGCGTTTTCCAGCCAATGCACCTTATCAAAGCCAGGTATGAAGCCCTCAAGGAGCTTCTTGTAGTCGTCCAAAGCAAGAGTTCTCCTAGTGAAAAATTATGTTGGTACTAAAGAAACCTCCAGCAGTTCAGTATTCCTAACAGTGCTATACTTGAAGCATTTTCCTTACTAAAAGCCAATACACTTCAGAAAAATAACCTCAGAGTGCCCAAAAATTTCAGCTTTTTTTTTTTTTCTTCTCCAAGACTTTGTGTGGCAGAGGGAGAAACCAAGAGCCTTGAAGATATGGTTTTCCCCTTTACTCTTCTCCCTTCAGTCCTCTTTAAAACGAGTGGCTTGGAATCTGATGCTCTGTTTTTTTAGGAGAACAAGCTGTTTTAGAAATATTTAGGGGTGATTCAGGGACAAGGTTCTTTATATTACCTAGAGACTAAGGTTGTATTGGACCTTCATGAATAAGCCAACAACTATAGAGAAAGTAACAGATTACAGCTTTTATGTAGACCCTTAATACAGAGCAATCAGATATTTCAGTTGTCTTCGTGGTTCATCCTTGAAAACTGTTATTCTTAACACGCTGAAAATTTCCAGAAAACTATTTAAATTTCTTCTCCTTACAGGAGTTGAATTAAAATATAGTTATAGGCTGGCTTAACACCAACTGCCTATTTATACTTCCAATTTTGCTGCAGAAAATAATTGAGAACCTAATTAACTGTTGGCAAAAATATTGGCACTTAGAGGTCTACCATACTTGCAGGTGCAGTCATATACTTGGATACCTAAAGCCATTGCCTGTACTCACAGGTATTTTTATGCCTCAGGTAGTTTATCACCTCTAACAGGAGGCTATTTTGATAAATGAACCTATTAAGAATAAACCACTGCATATATTCTACTGCTGTTCAGCATAAGAGGATAGAACA
Source organism: Melanocharis versteri (assembly GCA_013397845.1). Lineage (NCBI taxonomy): Eukaryota > Metazoa > Chordata > Aves > Passeriformes > Melanocharitidae > Melanocharis > Melanocharis versteri. Next base: position 388,920 of record VZTG01001435.1, read on the forward strand.
TTAATACTAACTTGAAATTTCCATGGTTTAAAGGAAAATGATTATCTGAATGTGCTTTTTGTGTTTTAATGCAGATGTTATTTTAAAAACTAGGCTAATTGCAACCTGCTGTGTTATATGCTTCTGGTTTGTATAAAACTTAATAACACTCTTAATTAGGCTAATTTAGTCAGATTAATACCTCTGTGTGTGTCAGTACTCACTGTGCTGCCTGCCATGGGGCACTGAATTAATAGCAGCACACTGAGAAAATAGCCGTTTATAAATATTTTCATCCGAGGTTTGCAATGCAGACTGGAAGATAAAAAATGTAGGAAGTTTAATGAGAGTATCTGCAAAAGGGAATAGTTTTAAGTGAGTGCAGAATGGGAGCTGCTTTACTGCTGGTACTACATGTAGCTGACATCTGAGGAGTGTCGCAGAGGATCCTTCCAGATCCTAGAACATAAGAGGTTTGGGGATATTAAAAAAATAAATAAATAAAAGAAGCCACATCAGTGTCAAGAGAAGGCAGCCCAGCTGGTATTAAAGTTGTCACTGTTTCAAGGCTATGAATTTCTCTGAAATGAGTGTCAATCTGCAGCAGGGAAGGCTTCCTTTTTGCCAAATCTGTGAGAAAGAGGTAACGCTTCACCTTTGGAGATCCCTTTTTGCCATGACTGAGCGTACAATGAGGATTTTAAAAATGAAAACACTAAACGCTTGAACAATTATCTCAGATATTCTAATGAAAACTCTAGTGCTGGGGAGGGAGGCTGTACCTCTCCAAGTAACCTTCCAATTGTGAAATATTCACCTGTTCAATGGGAACAGCAGCCAGTGATTCACACCCATTTGTTTTGCATAGCTTTCTGCACGTTTTCTTTTGCTTATCCATTCTAAAAGCACCTATTGCACATACAGAATTGGCCTAGATACTTTTATCTCATTCATGATGCAACTGTGGAGTCTGGAAGAAACTACTAATGGTAATACAATTTCCCTCTTACGAGCTACAGTCCTGACAACAATGCACTTACAGCATAAAAATCACAGAAAAACAAAGCCTTTATTCATAACTGAGCTATCTGAATCCAGACTCATCATTTTGAGCAACACATTTCTCTACTATCAGGGAGCAATTAACTGAAGGACTTTTTAATTTCTAAGAAAGTCTTTGATCGTCAATTAACTTTCCAAAAGCTAATGGATAAAGAAACATACAGAAGATAACCAAGTCAGAGCAATTCTCAGGCATAAATAGTTAATACTGATTCTCTCCAATACTAATTCCTTAGGATGACCCCTAGTTATTTGTGAGTGTGCCTCAAAATTTTTATTGGTCAGAGGAGTCTGTCCTACACAAAACCTATCCATTTTTCTTTACTATCTAGTAAGTGTTTTCAGGACTGTTTTTTTCAGTAATTCCTTTGAAACATATTTACTTCTGAGCATCATCCCAAAACAAGTCCATCTTAGCATTTATTGTGAGATATAATTGTTGAGGGTCATCCATCACACTGAAATTTCTTTTTCAAAAACAGAACACACATTAAAGCTGTATAAACACATGCATTTTTTACATACCAATGTAAATTGCTGGAGAATGTCCAGTGTCCTTGGAGCTAAAGAGCCATGAGTTAATGCATTCCAGAATAGGAACAAGGATCAGCAGTGGCACGATGCTTATCACGTTCATTGCTGCAACTGGCAAGACAAATCCACTGAAGTGCAAGTTGGAATTCATGGTTTGGAGATAGTATCCTGAAGGAATCTGTATTGAGGGATAAAACCCCATCCCATGAGTACACCAGATATCTTTCATGGATAAGATTTTCACTATATTTGTGAAGCTCTCCAAGTTTTTTCTTCTGAAGAAGTCACATTAAACCAAATAACTTCTGGCAAAAAAGGAATGATGGTTCATGAATAAGGCCTTTCAGATAGTGACAGTATTGTTCTCTGTAACATTTTCCTTTTATAACATTTTCTCCTACATTTAACAAATTGAGTAACAGTCTATAAGTTTATTTGATCACCCCTAACTAGAGCCATAAGCCAATGTACAACATGATTCCACCCAACACTTCAGTCACTTCAACCACACAGTGTTTAACAGAACAGACTCTTAAAATAGCAAAATACAGAGTGATTTTGGACTTATGGTTGTGTGCTTAAGTTAGGAGTCATTCTTAAGGCACTCTTGCCAGTGCTTTAAAAGCTACAGGGAACGAAGATTTGAGTACAGCCTTAGAACCAGCTTAATGCAACTCAGAGCCAGAGCACCTCTAGAAGACTTCGTTTTACTTGGGGGAACTGAAAACCAAAGACAAAAAGAAGCAGATGAGGAACCTCCCAATGACAGTCAACAGGGCACACAGTTAAGTAGATTTGTAAGACTCTCTCACTGCAAAAGGAAATAATTCTTCCTGCTAATGTGAGGCTACACAGAAGAGCTGTTGGGTTTATAAAAAAGTGTAAAATCAAAATCCTGATGGCTTTTACCAACAGATTAACAGATTTTTCAGTGGTTTTTTTTTGTTTGTTTTTCTGGAGATTTTTTTTCTTGAGGAAACTTGATTAACTAATTTTGTGCACAGCAGGGAGCCATAATCCACTCTATTTTACAGACTGGGAAACTCCAACTTGAGTCGTTCACAGAGTCAAGTCATGACAGAACTCAATGTAGAACTGGTTTCTTTACTCTGTCTGTGCTTTTAGTGAGTTTTGGATTCCTGCAGCATCCTGCACACTCTTCAATATGATCAGTAACTTCAAGCCCAGGTAGAATACTGCTGCTTTATAGCCGTCTGAAAATTAACATATAGTTGTTAACTGAGCTCATGTAGGGTTTCTCATCAGTGGTTGTGGTCAACCCTACCCACCAGGAGTCTGTTCAGTGATCAAGAATTACTCAAATGCTAGCTCTTAACAAAAATATTTTTCACCTACATTCCACCTCCAAAAGGAAACAAATTGTAAAAGCAATAATAAATAGCAACAGAACTATGTATGTTTAGAAGTGAGTCAAATTTTGTCGGTTCCTTTTTTCCAATACCTATTGCAAATAAGAATTGACTTCTTAATAGGAATTAAAATATCATCAACATGAATCACAGGCACTGAAAGCTGTTAACTTAATAATATGAAGAAAATACTATTAATCTTTACAAAAAAAGATACTGATCTATCTCTTAGTTTGAGAAAGAGCCTTAAACTTATTGGAAGTTCTGCCAAAGGAATAATTTCTTTCAGCAGTGGAAAGACATCTATATTTTCTAGACAAATACTTTATTACAAACTTGATAAGTGATAGTATCTGTTTAATTTTCATCTGATCGCTAATGCATAACCTTGGTCATGTATGTGTGTTTGTTGGTTTTGAATGGGTTTTTTTGTTTGTTTGGTGGGTTTTTTTTGGGTTTTTTTTGGGTTTTTTTTTGTTTTGTTTTTTGGTTTTTGGTTTTTTTTGTTTGCTTGAGATTTTTTATGCCTTTGGAGGGAGGGGAGGAGTTGGGGAGGGAAGAAGGCAGCAGATGGATGGGAGCATAGAGTGATGGCAAGAGGAAGAGTCAATGAAGCAGTATATATGCCACATATTTGTAAGAATTTCCCTAAGCAGCATTTTAACACCAATGACTAAAAATGCATTTCCGAGGCAGCTCATAAACTTGTTATTCCAGTGGCCAAAGGGTAAGCTACCTCCAACTCCTGCTTAGCCAGGATCATCCAGACAGAGAGGAATCTGAAGGAATCATGTCAGCTTAAGGAGCTTCTTGACACGTTTGCGTTTATACCACAGACACACACTCAGAAGTGAAAAGAGCCACACAGCCTGACAGAGGGGCTGTGAAAGGACTGCTGCTTTCCACAAATGGAAACCCACCCACTTCCACTGAAGGTACAACAGCCACACAGGCCTGTCAAAACAGGAGGAGAAATAGGCAACCAAAACAGCAAATAAAGATTTTCCACCTCTCCCCAAAAGTTTAGGAAATCTGAAACATTTAGGGAATTGGAAAATTACATTTTCAAGAATACTGAGCCTGAGTCTCAGTATTGGTAACTGTGACACGGCATCGTGAAGAGCACAGAACTCCCACACAAGATGGCTTGGCCAATAAAAAGGTTCCAAAAAACAAGTAGCAAGCGCTCACACGAGCTTCTTAATGAGTCTTGACCAAGTCAATTTTCATTATTTGAGGAGATCAGAGGCTACAGCAAGGTATATTCTTAGGCAATTAAAACTACTCCACAAGGTTGCTCAGCTGGAAAAGCAACAGTTAGAAAAACCACATTCAGAGAAATGGTATTAAACACACGTCACAGTCTGTGGCGAGATCTTTGTTTAAAAGCTGCGTACCCACCTGCACAATGCACGTTCTGTACAGAATCTGGAAAGTGAACAAGGGGAAGAGTCTGGCCAGGGACTTTGTGCCTTCCACCTGAGTCTCGCTGTAGTGACCCCCGTGGTTTTCCTTGGCAAGGTCCAGCCAGGTGGCCAGGCCCGTGCGGAAGTAGCGATACCGCACACAGCAGGTTTTCAGGGCGCTGAAAATGACCCCAAAAGTCGTCAGCAGGGAACTGTCTGCAAACAAGCACAGGCATTAGACACCGGTGTGTTTTTACCTACAAGACAAAACACTTCGGGAGGGAAAATACAAGCTGGTATATTCACCTTTATGTCTTTTTAGGGAGGGGAAAGGTGATAACAGTCTGGATTTGTTTAAAAACATTATTTTTTGAACCCGCTTGCTTCACAGCCTAATTGTTATAAAAGCAATCCTGTCCAACAGCCACAGAGAAGAGTGCCTTTTATTACCAGTTTTTTAACACACCACAATGTGTTTCTCTGGTTGAGCAGGTAGAGTGTTAATTTCCTTTGTTTTTTCTTTCCATTTATTGAATGTCCATTGAATGTCTGCTGAAGTCGAGTAGAATGGAAGGGCAGTAGTGAAGTGAGAAGGAAAAGGAATTTAAAAAAGAGTTGATGAGTTAAGAGAATTTTCACGGATGAATTTCAAAGCCAGAATTATCATCTCAGGTCTTCCACGTGGTATGCAGGACAGAAGAGGAGTTTCCAGTCCAGCACTTAGCATATTAAAACTGATTCACTGGTTACCGGGTTCAGGAATTGCTAACTTGGTTCTCAGATTAAACAGAAGTAGAATGAGCACAAAACTGTTAACTTCAGGCTTGGGAACGCAGGTTCATTCACCTTTGGCAAATTGCCATCCATGCAAATAGATGGTTATGGCATTTCTCTGCTTTTTCTGAGTGCTGAAGCACTACAATAAGTTGGGTATCTATAAATAAGTACTTTCCAAAACCTAAGACGAACTAAGATTGCAGAATGAAAATGTCTCCCTACAATCTCTGATGTGGAAATTATTTTCTAGAAATATCAGTTGACACCTACTGGAAGCACTTGCTTTAAAGTAGTAAGTAAGGGCATTTTATTAGATAAACTAATATTTAAAATTCCCTGGCTGTGTAGTATTAACCTGTAGACTGTTGTCACTATGGAATAAAATCTGAAATAGCAGATCAAAATCTGAAAACAGAGAGTTGGTAGAGTTTTTGTTGTTCTGTAGGACTGCACTAGGCAGCTATTCTCACCACTCATTGGAAGTGATGGTTACATTTCAGACCTAGGTTATTTTAAGACCAAATCTGAAGACTAAAAGAAAAAAAAGGGCAGAATTCCAGAGGGACTAGGCTAAGAAGCTAACCAGAAAACAAGTGGGACTTGGGGCTCTTCTCAAAGCAGAGTTAGTTTCAGAAGTAAATAAAAGATAACAGGAAATTTGCTATCAGCTCAATTCATTGGTAGAGCTTGTAGTGAAATGTTTTAGGTTAGAGAAATGTTGTTTTGCTTTGCCCTACACTAGAGACTGGGCATTCAGAAAAAGGGAATGAGGAGCAGGAATGTGTTGTTACTGCTCTACAAGGGTTTGAAGCCAGTCAGGTTTGAAATCAGAAGATGCACCGAGTGCCCCATGACAAGGCCAGCAGAGAACTCAGCCAAGCAGCAGCATGGCTGTGCCCTGGCTCATCTGACCCGGTCTCAAAGATGGTCGTGGCCATCTCCTTTCCTTTGGAATGTGAGGGGTTGGGCAGACACGAGGTTGAACCAAACATGACAAAATCAATTCCACCAGCAGCAGGCATATTACAGCCCTTCCTGCACAGGCAAAGGCTGTGACACATGCCCCGACATGACAGAAAACATCCATGAGTTTACCAGAGACTTCTTCCCACTTTTACAGCCTACCCAGAATCCCCAGGTTTATCTTTACAGAGGATGGATATCATTTCCTCACATGCAGATTTTGGAGGGCTAGAACCCAAAGATCTCCAATCAAACAGGGCGGAGTTATGGAAGAAATAGTTTACGTATGCAAGTTGATTTCTTCTGTGAAAGTAACCTCTAAAGATACTTCCTAAGATAGAGTTGCCTCTTACCTGTTTTGGGTTTGTAAATCATTTCACCCCGAACCATGTGAATTGTGATCATAGCCATAAGCCCAGACACAAATGGGATGAGAAAGCCAAGGTTTCTGGCCACGGACTGCTGGATGTAAGAAATGCTGACAAAGACAACTGCTGAATTCAAGTTAACCAGCCAATGGAACCTGGTACGCAGAGACAAGAAAGTGAAAAGTGGAGAGGGTGAATAATATAAAAGCCTCTACAGAAGATCAAAACATCCAATTAAAGGCATGGTTAAGTACAGTAATCACGGACAGCATCAGTACCATGCACACATTAACACAGCAATTAAAACAGATTTTCACTCAAATGTCTCAGCTCCAAGAGGTATATGATTAAAGTATGTGTACTAAGGCAGTAGAGCTGAACAAATTATCAGTCTAGTACTGGAAATATTCTTGTGGGTGGCATTAATTAAATACATCAACATTTACCATTTACACATTTAATATCTGGTAACAAGTTTTGTGTATGAAATATCATCAAATCATATGCTTCAAGCTTAAGAGAGAAATGTCTTTATGCCACCACCCTTTCGTTAAGAAATATTAAATGTTAAAAAATGTAGGAAATATTAAAATTGGATTTATCAGTTATTAGTTGCAAGGCTCAGCTTGAATTTTTGTTGGCTTCTGGAATATCTTGACAAGGAGGTTCCCCAACACAATTTTCTCTGAGACTGTAATTGGTAGTAGAGGTGCTTCCCAAGTTACTACTGAGCCCCTCTAATCACCGAAGATATTCAAAGGATAAATCCCACACCCTTGGAAGCAGATGGCCTGCCACTTGTGAGAGGCCTGCTGCAGTTTGGAACCCCTGAAAATAGCACAATTATTGAGCAGTACTGTCCCAATGTGTCAAAGATTATGGTTTGTAGGCAACTGCAAGAAAAGATTCCTTTGCCTCTGCTGGAGCCATAGCAAAATGGTTTCATTTAAAGGTTAAATACACATCAATACATAATTATACAGCTTAATACATGTTACTGGAAGAAGGAAAACTCATTTTCTTGTTCAGTGCCACTTCTACCTCATGCATGCTATTTGAACTTGAGTATTTGGGCTAATGAATCTAGAATTATCTTCTCAGTGGCAAAAGATTTGGAATATGTTACTGGATGATGATACAGTTGGAGGGATTTTGTACATCAAAATATTGACCCATTCAACTAAAGCTTTTAAAAACAATGTAATTAAATGACTTGTTTGGCTAGAACTTGTGTAGGTTTTGAATCAATTCTTAGCTGACAATTTTTAAGTTAGAAACTTCAGTGGCTGTTTTCCAAACTTTCTAAAGAAGTGTGCCCGAGCTACCTGAAGTCCTGACATTCTCCCTGACTCTGTGATTGTTTGACTGGAAATAGGAGCATCCAAAGAAAACCCTGGAATACAGGAGAGCACTTTCATATTTCACTGCTGCGTAGCAATGTACTTTAAGACTGAAATGTAAAGTTCCTGTCCTCTTACAAAAATGAGAAGGAAAAAAGCCAACCCCACCAATGTGTTTAGCAATCCCTACGGCCAAAACAAGAAAGATGAGCTAACCTCAACACACAGAATTCTGAGATGTGCTCATATCATACTGACAGCAGCAGATCAGTATTCGGGCCTTTATTACATAAAGGGTCTCAGAGCTCACATCAGGGCAGATTTAGTTAGATCCATCAGTCTGAATATCCTGTCCAGCTTTGCAGGGAAGAGCTCCTGTCTGAAACTTCAGCACTCTGAGGTCTCTTCACAATGAGACCCAAAAGCCAACTCGAGAGGCTCATTTCAAGAATCCAGTCCAGATACAAACTCAAAAGCTACTGTGACAAGCTCACATAAACCTAATAATCTTCTTAAAACGTTTTACAGAAATGCATCTGTTGTGAAAACTTTAAAGAAGTAACATCCAGGTGATTCTTATTGAGAAGTATTGTTTATGTTTATACATCTTTGTAGGAGGAGGTCAGTTTTTTTACAATGACTGTGGAGTTCTCGAAAAAAATCCCTAAGAGGTAGAAAAAGTTTTTAAAAAGTCAAAGTTAAGTGTATTGAGGAAAGTGGCAGAAACTGATCTGCAATAAATGGAAACAAAAAAAGAGAGTGTGGGGGTGGAAAACACCACTGGTCCCATGTTCTCTGCAGTTTTTTACAGCAAGTCTGTAAGACAAGATACAGCTCTGCTAACTCTCACCCCTGGTCTAGACTGTACCCTTTGCTCTCATTCTCTGTCCCCACAGACAGAATGTATTTCTCCTGCTGCAAAACAGTACCAGCCCATAACCTTAACCCTGGAAAGGCAGAAGGCCCTAGAAAAATGGAACACAGCAGAATCCAAGTCCCCTCTTCACTTAGAATTGGTATATTCTATTTATTTATAAGGTCAGAGCCATAGTAAATACTGCAGGTTAGAACCAAGCCCTAAGGTGTGCAAAGCAATCTTCTTGAAGGATTGAATTAGGAAACAGCTAATTACCAGGACTTTTAACCCAATCTTTAATCCAGTAATTCTGATTGTTTTAACAGAACTTGGCTAAGACCAGACTCAAACTCATCAAGAGTATGCCATCCCATTTTATACCATTTTAAAATTCAATCCCACGACAAACACCCACCAAGAGAGAAGAGGCTACCAAGAAAAAGTGATTATATTCTGAGGGGTTCAATGAGATTAAAAATGCTTAGAATGAACACCCCCTTCTTCTAAATTTTGAGATTGCATTCCAACAGCCCCTCCTTGGGTGCCAGTGCAAAAATTAAATTTTTTTGAATCGCACATGTTCCTTAATTGATATTTCCAAAGTTCTAAGAACTGACCCATTTGGATTCCCCCAAGGAACTTTTTATTCGTATTATATCTCCTTTGTAATCAACACTGAGAAATGTCACTTTGATTAAACACAATTCTGAATGGCTAAGACCACAGTACAATAAACTCTCCAGAGCTATCTTTCAGAACAACTGATTGCTCTCCAGTCTTAATCCCCCAGAGTCTTATTTAATCAAAATTATGTTGCTAATTAAGGATTAAAACTCAGAATAGAGTAAAAAGGAACGATTTTTTTTCTTCTTCTCTCCTATGGGCAGGTCAAGGAGGCAGAATCTGCTCTAAGGAACTAAACAGTCTCATCCACCTTTGGTAAAGCTACTTTATTCACTGAAGTTTGGATTTAATTCAGAACTCCTTGATATTAGCATAATTGGAGGAAAAAAGAATAGCCAGGAAAGCCATCCCCAAAGGAGGAGAGATCTGATTCACCAAGATCTTCACTGATTCTTCAGCATTGCATTGTTAATATGCAAATGTGCTCAGTTTTTATTTTAATAACTGTGCACGTAAAGGAGAGAAAAGGGGGCAGTTTAGGGCTTTCTTTCACCCTGCCTTGAAGCAGGAATATGGAGATTACCACTGTAACTTCCTCACTACACAGTTTAACCAAAAAGTATGGCACTCTGTACAGGGCTACAGAAGGGGCAAATAAATAATCAAAAATTACCTCCCTAATGCATGGAGAAAGAAATAGTTCCTCCTAAAAAAAAAAAAAAAAAAACCAAACCCGGATTCTTAAGAAAATTTTAAGAGCAATTGTTCCTAAAGAATGAAAAAAAAAACAAAACTTCAACCAAGATACAAATGCTAAGTGGTTTATCAGATGCCAGAACTTCCCAGCAACAAAGCTGAAAGAATCCAGCAGATCCCTACCACCGAGCTCAGTTTGAGGCTTCTCACAACCCTGACTTCCAGCAAACCAGCAGTCTACTGCTGCCTGTCACTGCTAAAATCTTACCCTGATGTAAATCCCAATATATCATTGAATTTTGCCACTGTTAGGGAGCAGCAGCAAGATATCCTAAAGGCATAGCCGTGTTAAAGGCAGGAAACTAAATGGAATATGTTGTTCCAACAGCAACTAGGTTGGCAAGTCTTTTGAGTATTTGGGCAAATTGTTTAATCCTGAATACCCTGACTGAATATTTCTGTAGGAGGCCAAAATGGATTATCATCTACTAGCAAAAGGAAAAAGTCAGGACAAGTTTTAACCGAGCCTCTTGGAAACCCTCCCAAAATCTAAAAGTTTTGCAGTTAAAAACAAAACGCGAAACCCATCGTCCACAGAATCTGTGAATTTCAGCAGTGAATTTCAGAGCAATGCTCTACCATTCCCAACAGATATTCAGCCAACATTAAATTACCGACCAGTTGAAAAATGAAAGCAGCTCCTTCGGTCCACAGTCCTCGAGGCTGTAGGCACTCAGTGGACACACGATAGCTCTTATGCCCCCTATTCCCAGGCTGGCAGTGAGGAGTGCAAAGTAGAACACTATTTTCTGCTCCCTTTTGGGTAGGGTGAGAAGAATGTGTCGCCTGTCGACGTAAACGTCCTCGAAGGGGAACGACACCACAGGTAACAGTGCTGTGCCTGGAGTGGAAAGAAAACTGTCATCTGAAAGGAATTAGAATCAGATGAATTAAGACTTTTTTTGAGCAGGTATGTTGAAAAGACAGTTGAAAAATCAAAGATAGACGACAGGAAAGTGCAAAGAGGGAGAGGCACAATTCTGTAGAGAGGCAGAAACTTTTTGGATGTTGCCATGTAAAGTAAGGCAATACTACTATGGACCTCCAAGAAACCAAACCTCCTCTGAAATGCTTGTAAGGATTCAGGTTCTTCTATCCACTGAACCACCAATTAACCAAAAAACCCACGAAACATCCCACAGTGGAGTGCAGCATTTTTTTGCATCTTCTAAAACCCCAGAATTGCAATAGGAATCATAATTTAAGGAATAAATTCTCAAAACTTTTGTGGAAAACGTTCTTTTTTCTTTTTTTCCTGTAGCGGCTTCATGGAAAATATGATTTTCAGAAAATTTAACTATAGAAGCACTGCCATGATTTGCATTTGCCACTTCTAGTCTGCAAAGCAAGTCTTTTAGATTTAGTTAGCTATAGATTTTTCAAGTTGTAATGGACACTAAGCTTAAAATATATTGACATGTCAACAACACGGGTATAAGCCACTACTATGACCACATATCAAACTTTAATAAATCAGAAATGCTTAATGATTTATCTCCAAAGGAAGTAATGTTTTAGTTAAAACAATACCCAAATGCATCAAATTGTGTTTGTGTCTCTAATCTTCTACTTTAGGAAATGCACTGAAAAGACATGTAGCAGAAAGATTTAAACCAGAATACCAGGGGAGAAACAGTGGAACACAACAGCAAACATTTTTCCAGACTGCTTGAATAATGGTTTTGCAATGAGCTCAAGAACATTTCAGGAATGACTTTGATTTTTTTACTTGCTTTTTTGTGTGTCTAAATAACAGCGTGGCTGGCTATTGTGGAAATCAGACTTGCTCAACAACTGGCTCAAGCAAGAAGCATTTCCATCAACTTGGTTTAATTTGGGAGAGTAACCACCAGATGCACCACCAGTGCATGGGAGGTGCCCTACTGCTACAGAACAGGTGGATTTTGTTTGAGCAGTGCTTTTTTTTGTAAAAAGTATTCAGAACAATACCCAGAGAAGATTCAGAATGCGCCAATGGAAGGCAGGCCCTCAGTGCAGGCATTAGGATACTTAAGGCAAAGTTTGTTCGTACTGCTGTGTTCTTAAATACTTTTCCTCTCGTCCAAATACAAAAGTCTTGTACCTTTACATATAGTCTTACTCCTAACAGCAGGGAAGCAGTTCCTAAATTCTCTCTGTGGCTGAAGCCTTGCATTTGTGCCAAACACTAATAACCTTAGGGACCAATTTTAAGAGCTGAGCATCCGTGCTGTCAACATCTGACCCACTTCGGAGGAACCACGTTTGTGCACCAGCTACGCAAGGTGCACACACAAACGTAGCTTTGTCTTCTTGAGAGCACTCAGAAAATTCCAAATTTGGAAACACTGCAGTGCATTCTGCAGAGGAGGAGCTGAGTAATTAGGTGCCAGAGAAGGTTGAGGAAAACAGGCGCCAACCAAACGCCGCGCTCGAGAAGCCCGTTTCCGCAGGAGAATTGGTACAACACGGTACAACGCGGTCGCCGGGGTGTCACCCACCTAGGAAGTGCAGGAACATGCAGATGCACACCAGCTTGACCCTCCCCACGAGGTACTCGGCGAGCCAGCCCGCCAGCACCGGCGTCAGCGTGGAGGTGCCCACGAAGCACATGTTGACCACGGCCGCCTGGTAGCTGCGGTAGCCCAGCTTGGCGGTGCAGAAGAGGATCATGTTGCACACGATGCCGAAGAAGGTGAATCGCTCGCACAGCTCCACCAGCAGCACGCAGACGGCCTCGTGCAGCTTCTTCTCGGCTTGAGGCGGCTCCCCAGCACGGCCGCTTCTCCCGGGGAGGGGTCCTTGCTCCTTGTCGGCCATGTGGTCCAAAAATCCCTTCTCCCGCGTGTCTCTTCTGCTTTTTCTTTTTCTTTTTGAGCAGATCAGCTTAAGTTACAGGTATACTTCTGTGCTCCTCCACTGTCATTAGCAAACGGGTAAGACTCTCGCTTTGAATTCCACACTCCGCTACTACAATTTCTTAGGGCACCTGTCACTTTTGAGATATTACATGCAGAATCAAAGAGTATGAAAAAAAACCCAACAAAACAACCAACCAAAAAAACCAAACCCAAAACAAAGAAAGCAAAGAACTGTATGAGCATTTCAGCTTCTGAATTCAGCAACACTAGGAAGTTAAGTAGTTTATTTAATTAGTTCATTTGGGGGTGAACAAGATTTTTCCCCAGAACTATATTACCTATTAAATTTTGTGAATCCAATACTGTATGCTAAACTCAATCTGTATGTTAAAGATAAAGGTTTAAACACACATGAAAGCTAACATTTTCAGCAGAATCCAAATAACAGATTGAGAAAATAATTTGTTAAAATAATCCAATACTTTAATTAGGCAACAAGTGAAAACCAGCAAGTAGATAAAGACAAGGATTTTTTTTTAAGGTTAACATCGTCCAATCATTGTGATATTTCTTTCTATTTCTGGTTGAAATTCAGATAAAGGTAATTATAAAAATAAGTAATGCTGCTAGGTTTAAGTTAAAAAACAAATTTTAGAAGAAAGGAAGTTGAATTTGTTACCAAAAGAAAAAAGAGCAATCTAGAAGCAGCCTAACCCACAACTGTTTCTCTAGGCAGATTCTGCCCTGTAGCTACAATGCATCAGAAGGGGCAGGGGCACCTGCAATGTGTTCTCTCATATCAAACAAAAGCTATTACAGCCTTGAAAGGGAATTGGGAAGAGCCAAACTCACAGTGCTTTATAATGCCCCTGCTGCTTTATCCACAGCGAAGTTTGCTGATTTCCCAGGTCAGTTCCTCAATTTTGTGAGGCTCATTAAGATCACTAACACCTGTTCAAAGTGTTTCCACCCACAAATGGAAGCATCCCACATCCATCTTGTGTGAATGTAAATACACACACACGTTACAGGGAAGTGGAAAACCAGGCCAGCTTCTCTAAACAGAGTTCTCAGTGCTTCTGATGGCATTTTTTGAGGCATGGGTTCTGCTGTTGGCTTCCATCTGTCCTTATAACTACTCAAATTTGGCCTCTTCTGATCTGTTTAGAATATGAGAACTACTACATCACAAAATAGAAGCACAGTAGTCTATAACCAGTATGGATAATGATTCCAAGATTACCTAAAAAAAAAGGCAACCGTGATTCAAACACAAAGCCTAGAAACTCTGAAGCTTAACTCTAAGTAGTAATAGGTTGGTTGTTTCCTAAAATTAAATATATTTTTTTAATCTACTACAAGTCTAAAGCAAGAACTCAGCAAAAACCTCATAGTTTTCAGAGACATTCAAATGGGAGTGAGAACAGCTGTGTCTGATAACATGCCAAGAACTACTTCTGTCTTCTGATCCATGATAGTTAAATGATCCTGCTTTGGACAAACCAACCAGAGAAATCAAAACTGTAACTCAGTGTAGTTTCTTCATCAAAGCTTAAAGAAACCAATCTCTAATCAAAACAGGACAGAGAAAAGTATTTTAACTCAGAGGTGCACATATCTTCTCTTGCATGAAGCTACTTTTATCTAACTGTTCAAAAATAAAACAATTTTTCCTTTTTTTTTTTTTTTTAAGCAAATACAACTGTGTTTTACCATCAGATAGAAAATATAAGGGCAAATAAACTCTTGCTCCAATAGACATTTGAATGTAAAATAGTCTGCTTTCCTTTAGAGTGCCAAGTTTACCTGTTCTCATGGGTGCTAGCAGTTCCCAGTGAATCACACCGTGGGGACCAGCACAGAGAGCAGGGCTCCGAGCTGGGATGGCTCTCTCAGTCCTCACGTGGCTTCATTTACCCTAATTTGGGGTTACAGCCTGGGAAAAGGGAATAACTGACTGAGCCTTATAAATGCCCCAGAAAGCAGGAAGTGGGTGATTTTCATGATTAGTTTTGAATTGCCTTTGCATGTGGCTAATAAGGGTGTGGTGGTGACAGTCACAGATCAATCAGTACACGAGTTAACACTCAATGCTAGCAGAATACACAGCTTCACACAACAATAGGATCTTTACTGATTTACTTTTATTGATTTACTTTTATTGATTTACTTTTTTAATCACATCTGCGGCAATTATAGGTGGTCATTCTATTTACTTGACATTGTTTTTACTGAATTCTAGCTGAATCACCTGGCATTCAATTGGCTTATTCTTACATGAGGTAGTAGGACTGCAAAAAGCCTGATGAAAAACCTCTATTTTTTTGCATTGGCATATATGGATCTTTATATATGCTGACGCTCCTGGAAACTGGACATACAAAATAACTGCTATTTCAAAATCCAGCCCTTCTGGCAGTACTTCTGTCTGCCAGTAAGGACTTTGCCTATTTTTTAAATGAATCTTTGAAGATCTGAAAATGTGGCAGTCAAATTTGGGAGAGAGGCTTATAAAAATTCTTGTTCTCACACGACAGTGTCAGCCCACTAGAGGTCTGGCTGTTAATAAAAGAGTTGCTGTTTGGTGCCCTGCCACCCCAGGTTAAAGGTTACTTCTTCTCACACCAGAACCTACACATTAGCATTAGGCAAGTGACTTGAGCTGGACAGCTTGGAACTGAAATTTTCTCCTAATTTTCTCTGATGAGGGATAGTTGTCAGTGTTTTTATCGTAGAGGCACTTTATTGAAATTGAAGAGGCAGAATTCCAGTGTCCAGCACAACAGTTCCTCTGGCTAACTGTTCGTAGTGGCTTTAGACCTCTGTTTGTGCTCTAGAAGGGTCAGTCTCTCTAACATTTTAGTAAATTTAATTCAGCTTTACTCTTTCTCTTTTAAAGAGCGTGTGAGAGGTGTTACCCTTCATCACAGCAGTGGCTGTGGTTCCTGCTAAATATCTAGGGTAGAAACATAATTGATAGGGACAAGGCTGACAATGCAACACAAGAATTTTGACACTTGTAAATAAAAAATTATGTGTGTCAAATTATGTTAGCACCAGGATTCCCATTAGATTGCATGGGTTGAGAAGCTGGCTCAGTGACCACTGACTTGAGGATTGCAATTTAAAAGACAGAAGAAATGCAGAGCAAAAGGTTCATAGTTAAAAAAAAACCAAACCAAACCAAAACAAAAAAAGCTTCTAGGATGAACTTTGTCTTTTTCTGTTAACTTTTTTGTTCTTGTTTTTGGTCCCTTATTTTTTTCATCTTTAGGTGTCACATTGGACAATGTGTTAATTCCTCCGTCCTACATCCTATTTCACAGGTGAATAATGAAATTTCTTCTGTTGAAAATGTTACCTCAGACAACGATTTGAGTGATTTCTGCACTGCCTGTCACTGTACTCTCTGAGTACTCTGGCCTGAAACAGAACTGTGACAGAATATGGCAGAGCTTCTTTTGGAGTTCCCAGCATTTCAAACCCATATCTGATGCTTCTGAAAAACTTTAGTAAAAATGCTGCTTAATATTTGTCTGACTACATACAAGAAGAATAAATTCGTGCAAACCCCAAGTGCTTTGTGAAGCATGTAAAAGGTCAATTAAGAAACTGAAATATAGTCATCATGAGTTTGAGAAAGCCAGTTTATGAAACCCGTTATGCTAGCAAATCTACTAAAATAAAATTGTTTTATGTTCTATAAAGATTTCTCAAATGTTTTAAAAGGACGTTTTGAAGGCCGAAAAATAACATCTGTGAAATAACCAGTTCTTAAAATTACGGATTATATGAGAAATTCTGAGAAGTTCTGAAACTACAGCACCACATCAACTTTGAATAATTTTATTCTCCCTTTGGTTAGTAATTTTGCAGAAGTTTCAACACTTTAGCCAGATGTTAACTGGTAACCTTACCCAGTTTTGCCCTGCTGCAGGAGGGATGTTATGTCTGTCTTGTTCCATGGCCGCTTTTGTTTGTGAAAGTGCAAGACCAGGGTGAGACTTTAAATTTAGGGAAAAGCTGTATTTTAAGAAGTATATTCGTTTTTTTCCTTATGTAGTAATAATCAAAAACAATGTGGGTAAACCATTTTATTCATTCTGCTGAAACGCAGCATACCAATAATTAAAAACTCGTGAGGTTGTCAAATACTGAAAGAGGTTGCCTAGAGAGGATGGAGTGGAATATTTGTTCCTGAAGATATTAAAAACCTGACTTGAGACAGTGCTGAGCAACCTGCTGCAGGTGACTCTGCTCTGAGCAGGTGGGGTAGAGTAGAAAATTGCCAGAGGTGCCTTCCAACCTCAACCATTCTGTGATGCTGAGCAGCAAAACTAAATACTTTGGCAAAGCAGAATCTAAGCAAGATGATAGAAGAAAAAGTTTCTTGCCCAGTTGCTGGGCATGACCTCTCTGAGTGAGAAATTTACTTTACACTCTGTGAGTGTTAATTTATTTTGATAATTTTTTTTTTCTGGGAGGTGGTTTTAAAATTGCTGATACTCAAACCTTGACTAAAAATGAGAATTATTTTGGCATGATTACCCTGTTCCTTCAAACCGCACATGTTTTATTTTGGGGACTTTGTTCAAACATATATAATTATCTATGCTAAGCAGTTTATCATATGTTCTAAGGCTTTTCTCTTTATTGCACCTAGCTGACGGTTTTATAATTCAGGAGTAATTGAATTGCAATTATTTTTCATGATGCATGGTGTGGTTTTATATCATGTTGTTGGCAGATATTCTTTATGGTGTCGTTCGGTCTAATGGGAAAATTAGAAGTAGCTCTATCATATAGAAAGATGGCTTTTTTGTGTCATGTTATAGTTTGTAGATGGCACCTAGGATATTTTCTTTTGACATATAGATTTTTAGGTAGAGGCTGAAATGAGACTCTAAAGCAGAGTTCACAGCTGAGACAATATTATCTGTACATCCAAGATGATTTCAACTATTCTCCCACAGTGACAGTTCATTTATATTCAAGTCCATTTAGTAGACTATGGTTAGTATTCTAAAATACATCTATAAGTACTATGTGGTGGTGGAATTTCTGCCCTGCATTCATCCCTGATCCAACAGAACTGGTTCCAGAGAAGCCAGGAAAAGGTGTCAGCGTCTTCTTTAGAAGCAAATATTCACCAGAGCAGGGGATTGACAGTAGATCTCCCACCTCACTGAAGAGCTTTCCAACCACTGCAGTGCCCAGACAGTCTTTTAATCTCTCCTGCTGCAGTTTTACGTTGTGTAAATCTCTGAGAGCTGTATGGGAGCTGACTTTGTAACCTAGAGATTAGGGCTGCTCTCCCGGAATCTGGGAAGAGGCAAACTCAAGGCTTCATGTCCATGAATAGTTAATTATGTCTACAAAAGAGAAATTCTTCAACAGAGAGGAAAGAGAAAGCACTATCTGAGAAAAGTACAGTTTTGGCCCAAGAATGGTAGAAAAAGAGCTGAATGCTGGAGCCAGCAGAGCATCCTTTTACAAAGGGAAAAGTATTACCTCAAAGTTTTCGGTTTTATCCACAAAATGGTATCTGGAATCTCACAAATTTGCGTGGGATGTGTCAATGGTCATACGAACCCCAGATTGTCTGCCCATATAAAATCCTCACACACAGATGATCACATAGAAGTTGATGGCAGGAAGTTTCAGACAGTCCTCTTGAAACCTTTTTTTATTTCCCTTATCTGTTCATACACATTTCTGCCTTGTAAACTGGTACAGGAAGAAGTGTAACATAATTTTATTTATCTATCTGCAAACTTGAACATCCACAAGCTGAGAAAACTCTAAGTCACTACAGACCCTATCTACAGTGCCTTGTGTGGCTTGATTGAGGGAGAAACTGGCAGAATTTAGAATGCTTCTCTTATAATGGCCAAGATTTTCTCATTAAAACTAATTTTTAATTGAGGTTTTGGTCTTCATGAAAGCTGTCAGCATGGTCAGCAGGTTGAGGGAGGTGATCCTTCCAGGTACAATGTCCTCTATTGTCAGCAGTTTGCCTAAAATGAGTGAAACTGAAGTCACACTCCTAGTCTGGGGATATGTACAGCAGAACTGTTTCAAAATTAACTTCAACTGAAATACATCAGATCAACTTTTTCAAACTCCATTTACTGTTAAACCTGGCTGTTGCTGACCAAAACAGATGGCAGAAAGCTCTCACAATCCTTTCCACTGATGGAATGGGTGGGTGCTGGGAGGTTTATGAAGGAAGGGGAGGTTTTCCCATGCCTCAAACACTGATAACAACACTGACAACAGTCTATAGCTGGCTGTACCTCTGGGCCTCTGCTATTTGATGATGTGAATACACCTTTTCCTGACTGCATATGGCTCTTTAAAGACATCCCTGAATTTCCCAAAGTACAGTTACTCCCACTTCGATTGCAGTCTATGAGATCTGAATTTGTATTTGGAATTGCTGTTTTCAATTTCCACTTAAAAATCACACCACAGCCATCGGTGGCTCTTCCACCTGCTTTTCAGTGCTCACATAGAATATTTGTCATGTTCAATACAAGAGATGTCTGCAACATCTGCTCAGGCAGTTTTGAAAGCATGGAAGAAATTTAAGAGAAGTAAAACTAGAATAATTATTAATAATTTTATTTATATTTGATACATCTTTAAGAGTTATTGGTTTTTAAACACTGGACTTTAAATTTCAGTTTAAGTGCTGGTGTGTGAATTTCAGGATAGAAATACAATTGCTTACATGGAATACACTGAGTTGAAAAATAATCCTCCTCCATTTTGAGACATACAATATACTATATTTTGAAAAATTCTTTTTTTTTTTTAGAGAGATGCACCTGAATGTGTGATTCCAAAACAATATAATCAGACCAAATAGCTTTATCAAAGATAGCAATTCAAAGCTTTTAGTGCAAATGCATCACAAATGCTCGCACTCAGAAATTCTCTTTCTAAGGTCGTGTTTACAGACTCTGCCACAATAAAAGAACAAAAATATCTTTGATGATTTAGCAGAGAAAAGGGTTGTACTGAAAAAGAGATGAGAAAGAATGGGATGCAAGACACTATTGAAAAATAATTGATACTGTTACAGGAAGAAAGCCTAAACTCAAAGAGAAAGAAAGGGAATAACAGAGAAATAAATTTGGTATTAGGTGCTCACATTTTACAGTTAGATACATAAGTGTTTGTACATCAGTAGCTTTGTCACATTCATAATGCACATTGACCGAAACCCACGTTTGAGTTTCTCAGCTTTTCTCCCTATTGCTTTCTCCTTGACAGACTTTTTGAAGATCTTAGATCTGAAATATCTTAGCAAGACGATCATCGAGTAATTATATTTGTGGCAGAAGAGATGAAGGTGGAGGAATGCAAACCAGGTTTTGGCTATCACACTAGGATCTGACAGGAAAAGAAAAACACAAGGACACCCTAATTTCCTCACCCAGCGCCCCTGGCTGAGCTGGAATGATGAAGGAGAAGCCTTCGTGCCAGGTGATGCACAAAGAGATGCACAGGCTGCAGTGTTTAACAGTGATACAGCCATGACACCAAAATGTTTGCCTTTCTCTGTGTGTAACAGTGGGCATCAATTTCAGAGGGAGAACTTCAAGCTGTAACAGAAAAAAAGTTTCGCAAGTGTTTCAAGGGATGAGGAAGACACCCTTGGTTCCAGTGTCTTTTCACAATTCCAAGTTCCCATTCCATGGCAGACTTGCAATGAGTTTATATCTCTCAGATTACCATGCTGCACTACCTGAAAACAAACACTGAATTCAGATCGGTTCTTACAGTTACTTATGGATGATAGAGCACACAAATTGGTCTGGCTCCTTCCAAGAGAAAAGAATCATGCTTCCTGCTTGAAAAAACAGCAGGGAGATGTTTGATATGATTGCAACTAACTGTTAAAATCCAGGCAGCTGACAGAAGAAAAAAATAGCAGAGTTATATTGTCCCACTGCAGAGATGTTACATTTATAAGATTATCTCCAGCACGGCGCTCGTAGCTCATGTTTGTTCACATCCTTCAGAGGAATGTTTTCTAATCATCCAGAGGAGTTTACAGTGTTGTGCTGAGCTAACACCAGTGGAAATCAGGTCAGCAAGCAAGAGATCCATCATGAAACAGCTGTATAGCACCTGCGTGTGCTGTGCGAGTGGCTGCTGCTTCCAGTTTGGTGAAGAAATCGCAAAACATATTTTCCACAGTGAAGGATTTTGGCAGTCACACAAGCATGCTTTCACAGAGTTGTAAAATCATAATGGAGCTGTACAGTCCTGAGCAGACCTAAGCTTGAATTCGAAGTTTTAAAATTCTTTCTTCTCATGGTCCATGGTGTTTCACCTCTGGATTTTGCAGGTGGGATGGGCAGTTTGCCCTTCTCTGCTAGACAAAATGGAATACACCAGCGAAGAGTAGGTAGGATTTCAAGTCTTTGGCATTGAATAAGGGAAAGAATTAAGTTTCAAAATATGTGCACGAAAGTAACCATTAATATATTTGCTGTGATATGCAGTAATGTGTTCAAAATGCATCTTATCAGTGCGCCAACTGTTTTTCAAGTTATTTGTGAATTTTCAGTGTGAATGTGTACCCAGAGGCTCAACCTGATAGTATTGAAGAGCGTCAATTTTCACAGGATGTCTCTAACCAGTCACTTCTGAAAACACTGTCTGTTGTTAATTAAGTCTGGCACGTTTCTGTCAGATAGGCAAGGAATGTTATTTGCCACGCTGGAGATGGGTCAGTTATGGTACAGGGAGACCGTGGCTCCCTTGCAAATTAACAGCGGGGCCAAATATAGACATGAAGAATCCCAAATAAGATCAGATAAAAAACTAAGATCCTAAATAATGACTCTACTTAGATAAGGATGAATCAAGGCCACTACAAATTTTACATGGGAGAGGGAAAAAAAAGAAGCCTTTTCAAAAGATTCAACAGTGTGACAATCAGACCACGGGCTTTGAGTGTGGAGCACACCATTTAAAGCCTTTCTGTCACAATACTGCACCTTATGTTGATATCTGTCTTGCCGGGAGAATAACCCACAGAACTCACAGAAATTTTCCAGGCAGATATTTAAATTGTTCTGCCTTGCAAAAAGGCAATTAATATAAGTGAATCTGATTTTTTGAAATTAGACACTAAAATAAGCTTTACCCACCTGCAATCCTTACTAGAATCCCTTGGCAAGAATAGTTTTTCACTGCTTATTTGAAATCAGAAAACAAATGCTATACTCCAAGTATTGCAAGACATTTGGCAATTTTTTACCATGGCCCAGACTGCAGTTCTCAGGAGTGACTTTGTAACGTGGTGACAGTGTGACTTCTGATAGGAAACATAAAATGGTCTTAATTCTGCACACAGGTTGGATGCTAAGAAATCCTTCTGTGCTCGTTGGTAACGCTGCTGATGCTACTGCCACAAACATGGTATTTTCCTGTCCTGGTGAAATGTTTTTGCCACACTCTTGTCATTGTTAATGGCATTTAATGGTGGGTATAATGTGCTGCCATTACCCCTGGCCACAGAAAAATGTAGTTTCTACCTGAAGCTGCTCACAGTCTTTCTGATTTAGGCTTTATCTACAGTCTCAAGACCTCTCCCAGCACAACATTTTGGTTGCCCTTTTTTTTTTACTCTTTCAAATGTAACTGTAACATCAATAAAAATCTTCAGTGTTCAACAGAGTACAAAATCACCCTGCTCCCCTGGCTGTACAGGGACAAGTACATGACAGAACGATGTTTTACAGGGCTGTAACAACAGCCAATGGGTTGTAGCACTTTAATTACAGCGGTATATTTAAAGTGGCACAATTTTGGAGCGCAGACAAAGCCTTATTTACCACTTGAGGTATAACAGCTGCATAAAAAATTATACTCCACAGATAAATCACCCCGTGACGGTGGCAAAATACAGCATTTAGCATCTCTCTGTGCCAGTAGGAGCCTCAGCAAAGCTTCAGACACCTGCTAAAGAAAATAGAGAGGCTGCTTATTTTTATTATCTTCAAAGTTTTTGTGATACTAAGCTTTGGATGTATCAGGAATTACTGATTTTATTCCCCCTCTGGAAATTCAAACTTTGCTGAAAAGGAAAGAAATAACTCCTAGTGATTTCCTGATTTTTTTAACAAGCTGTGATACTGAGCTTTTGTATTCCCTAACCCAAATCTGTGCTGGCCATATCTCAGGAGACATAAATGAGGGGGAAAATATTGAGCTGCATTATCCCCACTCAGTGTGAATGTTTTGCCACAGAGAAACAGAGTACTTTTCACCTGGCTGCTGCTCCCTGAGCATCAGGTAGGTCCCTCATGCAGTCAGGTTCCCAAAGTAAATACAAACTTCCCAACGGTGTGGTAGCGTTGATCATTTGGGAACAGCTGGAGGATGGAAAGGTCTCTTAATTTGCCTTGTTTTTTTCTTCTTCTTCAAAAATTCAAAGGGGATTTTGGGGTTTCCTGGAGATTCATTTTTCTTTCATCTGCCAGCTGTCCCACCAGTTAGTTACTCAAAAAGACAAAGGTTAAGAAAGTACTGCCCAAGCATTTTTTAGTGTTTGGGTTTTTTTGTTTGTTTGTTTGTTTGTTTTGTTTGTTGGTTTGGTTGTTTGGTTTGGTTTGGTTTGGTTTGGTTTGGTTTGGTTTGGTTTGGTTTGGTTTTTTTTGGAAAGCAGTTTAGATTATGTTCTGTTTTTCACAACAGAAAAGTGAGCTGTAAGCATATGACACACGGGAAAGCACAGCTATACTTCCTCTTTTTTTAACTCCTTGCTCCTTCTGGCTATTCAGTACCTTTTTGTAAGTGAGCAGCTTGCACTTAAACAGAAAGAGAAATAAGGGGATCAAATTAATATTGAATGGAAGTTCAGCACGGCAGGACTGCAGAGCAAGCAAGTGCATGGCAGTGGCACCAATTCCTACTGGCTGTGAGCACTTCTGTACAACTCACACCAACTTTACCAAACCAGCAGAAGGAATTTGTTTTGATTTCCGATACATTCTCAATATTGCTTCTTCCAGGTCATAATCGTTCCACTGATGTCCCACTGAAATGCTCCATGTTTCCACTGAGCAGGAGTTTGCCACACGCCTGCTGTCCCCTTCCCCACCTGGCTGGGGATGGCTGGGCCATCGAGGAAAAGATAAACACGGAAATTCTGAATCCCACGAGCCACCACCACCTCATCTCCAGCCGGGCAGTGTGCCCCAAAGCTGGTACAACAAGGGAGCTTCCTGTTAATACGAGGTTTTAAGGTGAGATATGTCTTCAGGAAGGAAGGCTAATAAACAGAATTTAAGCGTTTTTAGAGCTTTGTTAAAGTTTTAGCTCACTTTCCATTTTTACTCAGCTGATTCTCTCTACTTCAGCTGATAGCAAGGATGTAGTGCAACTCTAGCCTTGAGACAGAAAGGTACTGACTAGAAAGTGAAAAGCTATCAGCCTCAGCAAGCCTGCAGACATTATGGTTCACTGCTTAAATTGCATTCATACAGCTCTCATCATAAGAAATATGCTGGGCAAGTTGAGGGGCAGGTTAACCTGCCATTGATGTATAAACTTTCTAATTAGATGTTGTTGTTGTTTTTGGTTTGCATGTAACAGTTTCTAGAAAAGGGTTCGATTTTATTTTTAAAGCAGTTCTGAGGTAAGATTGATAACAATGAAAGCTGTCAAATACCCAGTAAATGATGCTTTCTTTTTTATTATTATTTTTTCTAATTTTTTTTTTTGACAGAATGGGAAGAAATGAGTTCTGCAATACCTCGCCGTATGGTTGTTTTTAAATGCTGGTCAGGAAAAGCCTCCTCCAGCAGTTTAAATTCCTGCAGTCCATTCAACCTTCTGCCTGTTGGCCACAGCTGCCAACCAAGGGTTATTTACTGAGTGCCAATTGTGACAGGACATTTTGCAACGTTGAAGGACCAAAGGGCACAGCCCAACTTGCTATGGGAAAAATGCCTCATCCTACTCGGGGAGCTTGTGAAGGGA
This sequence comes from Melanocharis versteri, assembly GCA_013397845.1. Lineage (NCBI taxonomy): Eukaryota > Metazoa > Chordata > Aves > Passeriformes > Melanocharitidae > Melanocharis > Melanocharis versteri. The sequence continues at coordinate 413,798 of VZTG01001435.1, forward strand.
AAAAAAAACACAGCCACCAAAAAACAACTGGTGTTGAGCACCTTCTGCCTGATAAAGACTGAAAAATATTTTAAACCTCATTAGAAAAATAAAGTTTGCCTATTTCTCCTGTTTCATACACTGTACAGGAAAGGAACATATATGCTGTCACATTCATATTTTACGGGCTCTTTTTTTCCCCCAAACCTTTGTACCTCAGATTTGAACTTTAAACTTGTGACAGTGTTATGTTCATTAGAATAAAAATCACTTGCTATTTCCATTGCAAAGCTCCCCCCCAGAGGTTATCTTAGCTGTTTTATAAATCATATCAGGAGGAAAGCTGGCATAAAGGTTGACAGCTCACTCTAGATAATCACTTCCCCTTCTCTTAAGTGACTTTAAGCAGAAAGGAGCATGTAGCTTGCCAGTTCAGTTTTTAGTGGTCAAGCATCCACATCTAACCACCACCAACACACTGACTAAATTAGCTTGTAAGTATTTTACTGAAATGCAGGGGAATCACAGTCCTGCTCAGGAGAAGGAATCTCAAGCATTCATCAGCTATCAAGCTGTATTTTCTCCGTCCTTCCAGGGCAGAGCTCATTACACAGAACAACGTGAGCACCGAAGCCCTTTGACACAGGGCCCTTGAAGGGAACCTGGGGTTCAGATTACTGTTGATTTATCAGCTTCCTCAAGAGCTGGACTGATTAGACTAATGGCTTGTAGGGGATATGATTTCAACATTAAAGTCCTCTGTCGTGGAGGCAGATGAAGCAAGGTAGATCTTGTAGTAAACAGAACCTACAACTCAAGGCAACAACCCATTAAATAGATAAAGGGAATAAATGTGCACCAAAAGAATCCTGGGTTTGGGAGGAAAGGTCAGTTTATGTATTATAATTTTTCTACGTAAACCAATAAAACTACATCCTAATCCTCTCTCAGAGAGACCGAAACAGTCTGGAAATGGTGCCAAATCTTCCCAGGCGGAGTCAGAAGAGAAAAAAAAATCAAGAAAACTCTCCCTTTAACACGTCACTTCCCCATTACACTTCCCCATTCCCCATCCAAATCCGCATTTTGCAATCAATAGGGACCTTCCACTGTTTCTATTGGACTTTGGAGGCAGTGTGCTTGGAAGAGAAAAGGTTAGCTATAGCAGGTAAAATGGGGAAAGCCTTTCTTGGAAGTCAGTTGTGATAGAAGCAAATATTAAGGAAGGAGAAAGCTGAGAATATTAGCCTGAAACCTAAGTATGATTCAACTGCTAATCACTCCATCTATCCCTGAAACTGTTGTCTCTTAGTTAAATAAGGATAATAAGACTGTCCTTTATAAAACGGATAATCCTGAAAGTGTGTATCAGTAACAAAGATATAGGGAGCTTATTTTCTCACTGTCTCATAACACAGAGTCAGAAGACAAATTCAGCTCAATGCCATTAGGAAGAATAAAATCCAACCCTGAAAAAACAATACTTTTTTACACAGCTTATAATTGGACTCTGGAATTAATTTCTCTTGGAAGCCAAGAACTTGACAAGGTACAAAAAGGGACTGGATATTTATGCAGACAATGAAAATTATCTATAGAATTATTAATTTCGAGGAACAAATGTTAAGAAAAGATACTAAATTTCATACTTCAGGTATCTGGCAACTATAAACCGAGCAGCTTAAACTGACAGAGACAAAGAGTAGTTAATTTGGTTGCCCCCAACTAAATAGTTAACTGTAGTGTTGTGGAAATAAAGGAACTTCTGAAAGTGGAACAAAATCTGAATCTTTGGCAATAACTTGCATGAAATACTTCCAGTTAAGAGATGTTACAGAAAGCATTACACATTGCAGTTGTTACTAGTTCTCAGTCTTCCCGTGCTTTTATTAGGCTGATCTTAACTCGTACAACACCCCCAGGAACCAGATGAACTTTATATCTCGTACACCCTGGTAGCTTCAGAACTTGGCAGCCTCTTTACAGAGATGAAAGCTATTATATGTAAGTATTATTCAGTTGTTCACACCCACAAATCTTAAAAAGGCGAAGGATTACATGCGACACCACCCAGCAAAGTGGGTCAGAGTTGAGGGTGTGTTTGCAGGTAGGTGGGAGGACGCTGAACATCTCTCATTACCAGATTCTTGCTACATGGTGCTGAGTCTCCATTTTTCAGACCTGTCAGGTTCCCTCAGGTCCACTTGAAGGAGATGTTGTAAAATGCAGAGATTCCTAGTCTGGTGCAAAACCACTGAGTAATGGTTTCCTGTTTTTCTTTTTTTGATATGTGGAATTGTCATGAGCCGTAGCAGAGCTGGGTGTGCACTGGCTGTTGAGCAGATGTTGTGCCTTGCTCTCACCTGTCACTGGGTTCAATGCCCAGGAACAGAACTGGGAGGCAACTACAAAGTCAATATTGTGTTTGCTCTAAAGGAAGAAAAGAGGTGAGGAAGCTCAGAACCAAAACCTCTGCATTGTGTCTTCCACCTATCTTCACGCTTACTGAATGCAAATATTTGGGAATGAAACATGGGAACGATTAAAAAAGAGGCAATGATTGAGGGAAGAAAGCCCACGTTTGATTTCTAGTGAAACTACCTTTAGAAGAAAAGTAGTTAGAACTAGCTTAATTTTTCATGTAGCCGTTGACTTCTTTAGTGGGAATCTGCTGGAACAAAGATGTAGCTATTCCAGAGCCTGGGTGAGCACTGTTACTGCATTTAAAACCAAAGTGTGCTTTCGACTTTGCAGCTTGTGATGAAAGAAAGTTGTTGCACCAGTGGGAGTTCCTGGCAACACTCAGTTTCCCAGAGAAGAGCTGGCCTTGGGTAATCTCACAGAAAAAGGAACAGTGCAGTGTGGCTGGGTGCCAAGGTCAGTGACAAGCTTAGGACACAAAATAAGAATCAATTGGGTCCATTGTCCCCAGGGGTACAAGTGACATAAAGCATCTTTCAAGACGCCAGAATATTCTTCTCCCACTGAGACACCAGTCTCGCCCTGTTTTGCTGCTTATTTTAGCTTTGGTCAGAGATGTGAGGAGGCATGGGGTGGTGCTCACACCTCCCATGCACCCTCCTGGCAGTTTCTAGTGGCAGAGTTTCATTTCACCGTGTGAGGGACAGAGAGATTGTTCATGGATGCTGGGAATTGTTCAGGACAAGGAGTGCCTGGGAAGCAGCCAGTTGTGTGTGTGTGTGTCCATTTCAGCAAAAATTAAATATCAGTGCATCAAGAAGGCCATCCCCATTTTGCTTTTGATTTGGACTTTGGAGATATTCTTATAAAGATGTAATTTCTGCAGAATGCTTTCTGAAAGCATTAGCATGTGCTGTGGGATGAAAATATTGCCTTATTTACTCCAGACTCACCTTAACCTTGCCCCAGTGTTACACAGTCCTTCTGCATTTTGCTGCTAGAGATGCTAAGCCATTAATATGACTACCCTGTTGTACTAACCTGAAATTATTAAATTAAATGTTTCTGAATTTGGCTGTATTTCCTTGCTCCTTGAATGTGGACAGTTCAATACAATTCCTAACCTGCACATGCTTGCAGCCTGGGGGCTGTGAGTCATGTTTGCTTTAAAAGAGGCAGCACTCACAGACTGTCACTCACCTGGGTTATTAGAAACAGAGCACTTTAAGAATTACTCTGCCACCTCCTCGCCTCTAAATATAGCTGGTGTGCGTGGGTCTTAAGCGATTTGGCTAGCCTGAGAAAAGGTCTCATTCCAAATAATCAATTAAAAATCCATCATTTTAAGAACTGTGCGGGCCTCAGGCCAAATGCATCTTGGATGTAATACCTTCGACTGTTTAACGCTGGTATTAATTATTTGTATTACAGCTGCAGATCCTAACTGAGAATGAAATTTCTCTGCGCTACCCAGCAGCAAGTCCTGTTCCAAAGAGTGCAGTCTTTAAGTAGGCATGATGGACAAAGAGCAGCAGCAGAAAATCATCATTATTCCCTGCTTCACGGATGGGAAACTGAAAGACAGATTCAATGACCTGCCAAGGGTCACATAGGAAAAGGAGTAATTCATAAATCCCACTACAAGGTCTTAAACCATGAGATTTCCTCTCATTCTTTAATCAATAATAAAACGCCACAGATGTCTAAGAATCTAATATCTGCAAAACTGCTCCAAGGTCTATAGGCATGATACAATTAATTTCCATTAAGAGCAATGTGATGTGAGGGCACTCTGTACTGACCAGAAAAGTAGGCCTTGCAGGCTTTGCAGTTTTTAAATACTGTTTTAATAGACAATATAAAAATCAGGGATAGTCTAATTAAAATAAAAATATGGGGAAACGGTTGCCAAACCTTTGACCCAAGCTAAAACCAAAGGAACTGATTCAGGAAGTAAACCAATGTTTTAAACAAAATCAGGTCTAGAAAAAGCAAAGTCTGTAAGTGAAAATATTTGTAACAGATTTTCCCTTTTTGAATGAGGGCTATGTTTCTCAGTGTTATGTGTGTTGTTGTTTGACCTTTAGGGCTGTACTCAGCCATATTTTTTAACTCCCTCCTCCCCTACTAGCACAAAGGATTTCCAAGAGAAATTCTCGGAGATTCATCTGCCTGAAGGACTTGGATTTCAGGAAATCATCGAGTATCAAAGAAGTTGCAACATGATCACCAGCATCAGCAATGCTGAGTTGCATAACAGCTGCAAATTACAAGGAAGAAGTAAAGCACTGTGGGAAAATTCACCTCACTCAGCCCCCGTAAATCCAACCAGGCAGTTTCCATAAATACCTCAACTCATCCTGTCCAAATCCCTCTGCAGTTTCTTTCATGTATTCCCACAAATGTAACAGGAACCATCACTAGGTAGTGCAATACATAAGCAGGCCTTAACAGGCATAACTTTTGAATCTTCCTGTCACCCTCTCTTACTGTTTGTTAAACGAGTAGAAAAAATAAAATTAAAAAAATATTCCTGCTCTGACAAGCCTGAATGTTGCAGTGAGTTATGGTCATGTCTTAATTTTTTTGCAATATACACATTACTGACATTAATGCAATTGCACGGTTAAGCATATATATCCATTTTAAGGTGCTGTGAGAGGTCTGACTTTTTTTAATGCTTTTGAAGCATGTAGCTAAACTGGAACTGGTAGCTACTGCTCCAGTAGAAAACATCCAACAACAGCACTCATGTTATTTTTAATAAAGCATGCTACGCTTAGAGCATTGATACCGCCAAAAAAGTAGAGAAATTAAACTTGTTTCTTTACGACCTGCCTTAAACCTCCAACATTCCCAATATGCAAATCAAACTGAAAAAACATTAAGAAAACCTTTGGCTAGCACATTTTAACCACCATTCTGAAGAAATGTAGAAATTCTGGTTTAACCATTCATTCTGTAGAAAGACATTACAATACAATACAATACAATACCATACAATACTATTTTCTTTCCTTCCAGTGCTACACAATGAACTTTGATTCTCTAAGGAATTTGCACAGGGAGCCACCCAGTATTCTTTGTTAAAACTATTGCACAAAAGTGTAGAAGTGAAAAATTAAGTTCACTGCTTTATCAGAGGTGCCAAATTTACTGGCTGGCAGGGACTAACTAGCTGGAAACTTTGGCCCTTCAGTGTTTATTCTGATAAGTTATCTCCAGCTGTTGTAGGGTAAAGTTCTTAGAAAATAGATGCCACTGCTGTTGCTTTCTGCATTTGTGAGAGGTGAGCTGCAGATAGGCCCTGTTCATTCAACATCCACTCTGAATCTTCTGCATCAACAGAAAAATTTAGGTTTAAAGGAGGTGCTACCACTTGTGATGGGGGTTATTTTTCAAAGGCATGAGAATGAGTCCTTGTGTGTCACTTAAGCTGGATGTGAGCCATATCCCAAAAATTAGAAAAAAAAATCTGTTCGGTTCAATAGGACTTGGAATCACTCTATTGCAATGAAGGAACAAATCAACAACATTTATTTCTGCAAGAATAGTAGTCAAAAACTTGAATTCAAGTCAGTATAACTCATTAAACAATAGCTATATTTCAGATATTTCTGAAAATACTGCAAAAGGTCATGAAACTTTGCAGGTAGCTTGTTTATTCACTAAAATTTAGGGAAGGAAGGAAACTTACACTGTTCCTCATGGAATTAATGGAATGTCCACAGAGTTTAACAGCACCTACTGTGGAAGGCCAGTAGCAGAAAGACTGCATTCAGGCAAATCAGGCCACTGTAATGTCCCCTTGACCTCCCTTATGTACCATTAATATCAATTTATTTACCTTGTCAAGGGAAGAGTAGAGGGAATTCTGAGTGGCAAGAATGAGTGGTAGGAGTCCCTGAACTGGTTTCAAAAGTAGAAGGGGCACAATTTCAGAGAGGTAATTTTCAGAGGCTAAAAATGAGATGGTGCACCTGAAATTTCAGAATTAAATGACTGAAGTAACTTCGTGAAAGTTTTAAAGAAAATGTGAGTGAAATGTATTGGTGAACATACACAAAATCGAAGAACGTGGGGCCAGAATTTGCCCTTGGCTTGGGAGGTTATGCAGGGCAGCTAAAGGGATTCAGTTGTGCTGCTGAGCAGCTCTTTGCTTTGGCTGCTCTAGATTGGGAAGGCAATGAAGTGTCTGAGTGTATCATGCAGTGCGATGTTAACAGCTGGAAAAAAGTGATAGAAGGATGGAAAACCCCTACACCTCCAAACCAAGGATAATCACGTAACTCTGTTATAAGTTAATTAAGTACATTGTGAAGTTAAGGGGCAAATCTTGCAGTCTTGCCCAGGAGGAACAGTCAGCTCCAGTGCAAGAAAAAGACAGGACTTGGCTTCCATCCTTCATCCGAAGCTTTCTCTTCAAAAGGCTTCTCTCACCTCTTCTTGTGGATCAGTCAGGTCATCGTTGAGGTAAGAGTCCAGGTCATGATCTGCATAGTCTGGGAGGCTTCTGCCAGGGCAGTGTGGCACGGACTGGGAGGAGGTGGCATGTCAGGGATCTTTGCTTTGATCTTTTCTTAGGATACAGTCAAGCATATTTCCTCAACTCTCTTCAACCTGTAATCCCATGAAAATCCTTTACTCTGCTTCACAAGAGAGTATTTTTTCTTGTACAAAAACAGTTAATGCTACCATTGGAAGCCAACATTGCCTTTTGCAAATGGGCACCTGTGTGGAAATTAGGGTGAAAAGCATCAAGAGCTCAACTCCACATAGTCTTGGTGCAGCTACCAGGGTGGGAAGCCAGTCTTCTGCAGAAAGGAGAAAAATCCCGCTGTTCTTAAAGTGGGAAGATGCCTACTTTTCTTCTAGGAACACTTTCTCATTCTCTCTTGCTGCACAGCTCCTACACTCATTCTATACATATGCATATATCGGTGATTCACTAGAGCTACTGTCAGGGACAGGTTTTCCCCTCAGTTTCAGTAGACCCAAATATATAGTAAAATGCCTTCTCCAGTAGGAAAGTGGCTCGTTCCTGCTGGAAGAAGGCAAGGTTACTGCTTTGCCATCCCTCCCAGGTGGGGAGGCACAGACACGGCTTTTCACAGCTCAGAAAAGCAGCGTGTTTTGCTCTATGAGGAAGTGACCCGCCTCAGATCTGTAACACCTCATTGCGATGACTTCTCTCCAACTCTGAATTCCACTCTCCTTGTCAGAGTGCTGGAGATGGGAGTAAAAAAGGGGTGAATTCAAGGTCTTTCCCTGCTGCATGGTAGAAAGAGGCTCTGTTCCTCCTGCTTGCCTTCACCCCAGGCAAGGCTTGTGGTTACCTTCCCTGCAGAAGGGCACAAGGAAGTATTTCAGAGATATTAAGAAAAACCTCGCCCAAATGTGGAAAGACGGATTATAGCAAAGAAAAAACAACAACCCAACAAAAACTTGCACAGCTCCCAGAATTACGTTATTGAGGACGCTATTTGTCATCTGCTGTATACCAGAGCATACATTCTGAAACAGCCTGGCAATTCCATTTCATTCACTCTTCTCCTTCCTATTCCACAAGTGTCATTGAAGGTAAGCAGCAAAGTCACCCTCTTCATGAATTTCTCAAACTGAAAGGCTCTCCTGAGGATTGTTATCCTGCTGCTATGTGATCTAGTCTGGAAGGCTGCGTGTACCAAATTAAAGAGAACTCTATGAATCAAAGCTGAGAGACTTGGAACTGAGATATATAATGAGCACAAGAGCACATGAGGCCCAGTCCTGCTCCCACAGAAATGAGCAGCAAGGGTCTGATTCTGATTTTGCTGATCCAGCTATAAATCAAGAGCGACTTCACTGAAGCACACATGAGTAAAAAGTGAACAAGCAGCCTTTCAGCCACTAAATTCCCGACATATCATGCACTGTATTTTGTACAAAACATTGTCCCAGCTTGACTTTGCCTGCATGGCCATCCTGGGACAAAATGGTGAGGATATATTTGAAGCATGTCTTAAGAGAAAAGCAGTTATGATCCAGCAGAGGAGTGGGTTAGCAGAGCCCACGGAGCCCCCAGCACCTGCCCAGCTGAATTAAAAAGAAACAGGGAGCCTCTCAGAGTCTAAACTAAGCAAGTGTACTTCTCTTCCCCTGCCTTACTGTCAGATCCTCCTGAGTCCGGAGCTGGAGGCAGGTTTTGATGACCAGATACGTGTTAAGAGATGCCATAAAATTTTATGTGTTTATGAGCACTCTTTATTCAAGCAAAATTGACAGTGCAGCTGAAAATCCCTTTGTATTTTGAGACTTAAAACAACAGAGAGCTTCAAGCTAAGCCACAAAATGTTATGTCAGCCAAAAGATTTTCACCAGGACTAGTTAGAATTGCAGTGGCAAGGAAATCAATTAGTTGCAGCAGAGTGTAACAGAGAAACACTGGTTTTAGTGGCTTGGAGATTAAAAAAATATAAATGGTATTTTTGTTAAGGCATGGTATTCATCAGAATGGCAAGGCTGAAGCTTTGAGAAAGAAAATTGCCCATATTTACCAGAGGAATGTGTGATTTTGTGATGTTCTTTGTAAACAGGATTGCATCAAAGAAGACCATCACTACTGAAGAGAATAAATGCATGCCCATCTTATCACCTTTTTATCTTTTTAATGAGAATTGCCTGGCAAAGAACTGCACACTGGGTCACAACTCTGCCCAAAGAGGATTTATGTTTGAGTAGTGACTGAGTATATATCTGTAGCCTGTTATTACTGGGCGTTATATGGACCACTAAATGAAAAATGCTCCCTGTCCCAATTAACTTTTAAATCAATTACACCACTCCTTTTTTCTACAAGCTAAAAGATGGAGTAAGACGCAGACTCTTGTGTTGCTGCTGTGGCTTGTTTGTTTTCATTTCCCATCCCAGGGCTTTAGGGAGTGTGTTTCTGCTAAGTATTTCTGCAGCTGTTCAGAAGCAATCTCACTGCACAATGCAGTATCTGAATAATTGTCTCGGGTGACTATTAAAGTCTACTGCTGCCCCATAAAACCATGAGGAGTAATCTTGCACCACAGCAGAAAATACCCACGAGCCAACCCTGCGGAGTGTCATTTCTGTTAGGAGAGAGCTGCTGCAACTGAGTGGAGATTCAGGAGGGCAGAAAGAGCACAGGGAAGGCTCTGGACCCTGAATTGTTTCTTTTCTTGCCGACTAAGCAAAGCTGCTGATTGTTAAATATTGAATTGTCTGTATTCATCCCTGGCCAACCGAAGCCAATGGACAGACATGGAGGAGGACTTTAACCTGTTACACGTGGAATGTTTGTCTTCCTCTTTGCCTCTCTGTCTCTCCTTACAGCCTTTCATACACTGCTCTAAAGGAACCCCTTTAAAGCCTAATGTATGGTAATACAGTTTAATTGTGGTTGGCTGGGCTGTTGGGGATAAAATGTGCTGGTTCCAAGTAATTTTGCTGACTCTAAACTTGGCTCTGTGTAGAGAGCTGGAGGAGGGGAGATTACTAATAAAAATAGCTGTGCTACCTGGGGAAGCTCTGCACACTGCAAAGGTACTGTTAGAGTAGGCCCTGTAATTGCAGATAATTGATTTTTTAAAGCAGTGATGTTTGCCTCACACGGACTACACAGCCTGCCTCTTAACCCTTATGTAGGAACAACTCACACACAAATGTAGCTCCCAGACAAGCACTCTCTGGGCACTCCTTTCTAACTTAGCAAGATCTACTCACTTTGCATTCATTACACAGCTCCTTTCAGTCTGTGACTTGGACACAGCTGAGTGGTTGAAGGCAGAAATCTCCTGTCTTCCTTTCCTGCAGGATGAAAATAGTCACCCCAAATCCAGGGGGCCTGTTTCTTCTCCCCACATCCTCTGATGTAGAACTTCCACTGCAACCCATGCACAGTCCACCAGACAGTGATACCTGCCTGTTAGAAAGACAAGTGATTACTACTGATCAATATTTTGCTTACATGAAACATTTAATTCTTTCAGATGGTTACCCCTCAAAAATAACCACCTGGGCAATAGTACCCCTCTCCTTCCCTGCCTCCAGCTTCCATAATCACCACCAAAATGCCAGGCAGAAGCTGCTCTATTAGCCAAACATGGTTCACATCCCATCAGTGATACATATATACAAATAAAGTGTTAAGAAACTCCATTTTTAGATGACTAATAATGTGCAACAGGATCATTTAGCCTTTTGACATTCAACTGTGATATGAAACCAATTAAGATTAACAACGAAGACCAAAGCTTCAGACCCTATTAGAGCAGCATAGAACCCTCATGAGGAAACAAGCTTGCTTCAAACCACAGGGCCAAGCTCTTTCACTGCTGTACGTAAATACGTACATCTACACAAGTAGTACAATGTATGATCTGGGAGAGCTTCAAAAATCAACTTCATAACTTTACCGATTTATCTATAGACATACAAGGTCTGTCTGTTTACGGGTGTTTCCAATAACTGTAAAGCTTTTCCTTGTTTACTTACAGAAATATCTTCCCTGCAGAGATAAGTTGGCAACTTCTTGCTAGATACTTTTTATCATCTCTGTCTTCTCAGCAGTTCATTCAAGCCTTCTGTGTGCAGTTGGAGTGTCACTGTGGCAAGAAATCTTCCAGTCTGGTCTCCAGCTTTATGCTTTTCCTGTGTCTCTGGAGGAGAGAAGTAGTACAATAACAAGTAAAACCCACTGGACTCTTATATAAATGATCAAAACCTCAATGTCTTAAAAATCATTTTGCTCTCTACACTCCATCATTTCAATCTGTGAAGTGAAATTTAAAAAGCATTCTGCTTTTACAGTGAATACTTTCTCCTTCTGCTACTTCAGTGTTATTTTAAAGGATCAGATTCTGTTCTGTGAGCTGTATGTAATAATGTTTAACAAATAACTCTCTCATTGGATTAGTTTAAAAGAAAGTTACTATGGTGGCTGTAAACTCTGCTTTATGGGCACATATCCACTCTCTCATGTCCTTTAATGATAATAATACCTCGCTTTCCTAATAAAAGCAACTGTACAGCTAAAATAGCATCACAAAAGCTGAGTGAAGCTGCCCCATTCAGTTCAGCATGGGGCTTTAAACACCTCACCACACATGCATTACTGCCAGCTGCAAAGGTGGTTCTTTCCTGCAGACTTATTTTCAGAAGCAAGACCGCTGTTGCAGTATTCTTATGCAGTGAAAGAGGAATTAAGGCAAAAAAAAGAGATTCATATATAGACCTACTAAAAAGGTTTCCCTATATGCCTTTCTGAGTTGTTCCTCAAGTGGGCCATCAAGCTGGCAGGGCACAGATTACAGATAATTTTCCTGTGTTGTACTATTTCTTGTGATTGCTCTGCACCTGACTTTTGATCTGGAAGGCTGTAAGCAACTTTAGATGACAACTTGATAAGGATCAGTAAATGAGCTTTATGGGGTCTCTGAATAATGTATAAATGACGTATAACTGGGCATAGAACCAGCAGATGTGACCATTCCTGTGCTTTGTGGAGTTTGCATCTTTTTCTCTCATGGCTTGTTGGTCACCACCCACTGTGACTGGTCACTTCAATCATTTACTATTGTTTCCATCTCACAAGTGAGCATCTGGTATTCTGGAAAAAAAATGGCAAATTCCAATACTGAGAACTGTTGTCCTCTAAACAGTGGCGTGGATAAAAGAGACAGATGGATGGACACTGCTCTTTCGGTGTTAGAAGCTCAACCAAAATGCAATGTATGCCAGAGAAGCTTTCACAGAGCTATACCCAGCAGGAAGCATTCCCAAAGGAACAACGATCCTCTCTTGCTGTTTTTGAAGCAGTTCCCTAGAGAAACCAGACAGCAGCTTGAGATCTTAAGAAGAGGAAGTGTGTGAATCACAGCGAAATTGCATAGGTGTCAACATTTAATGTAGCGAAAGTGCTTCTTAACCAGAAGGTGCAGGTTTTAATAGAGTAGCACAAAAAATGACTCTGGCCCGTCGTACTAAACATTTCTGTAACACTTCTCTTGTGGTATTTAAACAGCATTTCAGATTTTAAGTTAAAACGTGGATTGAGTCTTAGTGTTCACATTTGTTTTACTCTGTAAAGTACTGGTTTATTTCATGAAATTGGCAAAATTTGCCAATTTTACATGAAGAAAAAACTAATTTATATTATCAAGGGGGTGGTGAACAAAAGCTTGAGGTGTGGTGAAAAGGCACTGTTGCTACCTTCTTTACCACTCTAATTATGGTGAATAAATGGAGCCAGAGAAGGAGACAGGACAGAACAAGTCTGATCAATACGTGCCTCTCTTTTGCCCTCCATGCAGTTAAAAGAGAATGATTGCACTTATCTGGCTTTCTTGGGGAGTATCCATTCCTTGCTGGAGGTTAAATGAAAAACTCCTTTATTCCTACTTTTATGCTGAGCCTAAACTCGCGTCCTGATTCTACTGTCTCTGGCTATGTGGATAGTTCTTCAAGTCGATGGGAAAATTGTCATGAGAAAGGGTTGCTCACATGAAAGAGGTTTGCGAGATCGAGCCCTTCTTGATCAGTATAACCCTGGGCTCCGGGCTGATATGGCATCCCTGATTTACAAGAGTAATCCTATTAGCATCCAAGGGACAATTCACATGAGTGAGGACTGTGGGAATGGGCCCCTGAGGAGCAACTATCCCCACAGTTATGCATCCAACCTCACTTAGATCACAGCGGTTTCCCAATGTTCTACAGGCACTTTATGCTGCTGCTGAACTTTGAGAAGGAAATAGACCTTGAGCGCAAGTTCACTTCTGCTTTACAGACTATGGCCCCACTTCTGCACTTCTCTTGTCCTCTGCCCTCCAAGAGTCTTCCCTCTCAGAACCTGAACCTTTCAAGTGGTTCAGAGTCTGCAAGAAATCTTGGCTTCTCTCGTTTCTTCCTTTTTTCCCCCTCTACCTTTCTCCCCCCCCACTTTATTTCAGTTTAGCTTTTAAATTTTTTTCATTTCTCCTTTTCTTTTTAGTTTTCTCTATTTTTTCTGATTTTATTTCCTCTTTCAATATTTTCCTTTTATTTTTAGCCTCTTTTCTTTTATCTTTTCTTTTTCCCCTTTCTCTTGTCTTCTGTTGCCTTCTCATCTTCCTTTTTAAAATATTTTTCTCTCTTTTCCATTTTTTCCCTACCTTGTTTTTTTCTTTCTCCTCTCTCCTCTCCTCTCCTTCTTTCTTCTTTTTCCTCCCTTCCTGTCCTTCTCCCTTCCTCTCTTCTTCTTTCTCAGAATTAGGGGTACTCAAAGAGGGTAGGAAAAAATTAACAAGGTGTTTGCCTCAAAATTCAAAGACTGGGAGTATAGCAGCTTTCCCAGTTTCAGAAGCGCTTTTTAAAAGTCACAGAAATCAATCTGAATTTCCAGAATCTGAAAAACCGGGATGTAAAATCCAAAGGAAAGCGTGGAAATCGTAGAATTTCTATATGCATTTATGCTTCTTTTTATATCTTACCTACAATGAATGAAAATCCCCTTTTTCCTGGCTTTCTGGTGTTTCCAGGTGTAGTTCTGAGAACTTGTGTAAATCAATTACCAGCTTTTCTTCTCAAGGATAATAATGTGTGTTTAGTCTAACTGTTAACTTAATAGGTTTACCTGCTTTTTAAACTGACTGCGGATAAGGATTAGAATGCCAAACAAACAAAAAGGTGGTAATGGAAGATAATTACAGTTTTATTTCAGTCACACCATATGATTATGATATGTGTTAGGTGTGATAAAAAAAAAACCAAAACAACGAAACTATGAAGATACAATTCCTGCCCTGAACTAAGTCATGAGCTGAAGAAATTCTTCCATGTTTTTTTGAAATAAATCCATTCCCTGGGATGGACCCATGCTCCTGTGAGGTTTTTGTTGACTTCAGCAGAAATACTGTTTGCTATGTTCTTAGCGAGAACGAAGGTTGTCAAACCCAACCCCTACCAACATTTCAAAACAGTTCTGATACTACAGTTCTTGCTCAAATGAGTTTTGCTGTGTTTTATGATTTTAAGAAGAGTTACGCAGGTACTTGACATGACATGACAGGACATGACATGAAGCACAGAGGCAACATCAGTGAATGCTGAATAAATGTACCTAAGAGTAAAGATTTTTCCATAAGGATGCAGCTTGAAAAACTATCCCTTTCTGACTGTGTACACATCTTTAGGATTAGTTTTGAGACCTTTTCTGGGCATATGAGCACATTTATCTCTATCTTCTTCAGTCTTGCTTATCGTGAGCTGCTTAGTCACAAGCATTGCTCCTGTTGATGAGGAGTGCTGTGGNAAAGGAAAGCGTGGAAATCGTAGAATTTCTATATGCATTTATGCTTCTTTTTATATCTTACCTACAATGAATGAAAATCCCCTTTTTCCTGGCTTTCTGGTGTTTCCAGGTGTAGTTCTGAGAACTTGTGTAAATCAATTACCAGCTTTTCTTCTCAAGGATAATAATGTGTGTTTAGTCTAACTGTTAACTTAATAGGTTTACCTGCTTTTTAAACTGACTGCGGATAAGGATTAGAATGCCAAACAAACAAAAAGGTGGTAATGGAAGATAATTACAGTTTTATTTCAGTCACACCATATGATTATGATATGTGTTAGGTGTGATAAAAAAAAAACCAAAACAACGAAACTATGAAGATACAATTCCTGCCCTGAACTAAGTCATGAGCTGAAGAAATTCTTCCATGTTTTTTTGAAATAAATCCATTCCCTGGGATGGACCCATGCTCCTGTGAGGTTTTTGTTGACTTCAGCAGAAATACTGTTTGCTATGTTCTTAGCGAGAACGAAGGTTGTCAAACCCAACCCCTACCAACATTTCAAAACAGTTCTGATACTACAGTTCTTGCTCAAATGAGTTTTGCTGTGTTTTATGATTTTAAGAAGAGTTACGCAGGTACTTGACATGACATGACAGGACATGACATGAAGCACAGAGGCAACATCAGTGAATGCTGAATAAATGTACCTAAGAGTAAAGATTTTTCCATAAGGATGCAGCTTGAAAAACTATCCCTTTCTGACTGTGTACACATCTTTAGGATTAGTTTTGAGACCTTTTCTGGGCATATGAGCACATTTATCTCTATCTTCTTCAGTCTTGCTTATCGTGAGCTGCTTAGTCACAAGCATTGCTCCTGTTGATGAGGAGTGCTGTGGGAATAGCACAATTCTCTCTGAAGAAGCGCTGGGAAGCTCGGACACCAGGTTCCTTCCGTTCATCGCATTTTAGCACACTTGTAGGAAAAGTCTGCGGCCAGCAGCGGAGATTCTTAATTTTCAGTTTCACTTTGCAAAGCAACATGATGCGTACCTATTGGAACAGCGCTGGTGGCTTGGCAACACAAGCACGTTTAATTTTTACCCCTTTGGTGAGAGTTAAGGCCCACCACAATAACGGAGGGGCCGAAATCCTGAGACTTCAGGTACTTTTAGGTGAGCTTGGGGCCCTCTTGGGAATTCGCACAATCGCTGGACTCGGCTGTCACTCCCAGCCAAGAAACGTCTGGACCACAGCCTTTGGTTCCCCCCCACCAAGGGTGTTCATACAGGAAGGCTTTTCCTCACTCGTTTTCACAGCTTTTCCTCCTTTCTCTCCCAGGTTTGCCGGGCTCCGGGCCTGGCTCTCGGGCTCCGTGAGGGCGGCCCGGGCGNCAGCGGGATTGAGAGCATCGCCTTTGGAACTCGCACGAACAAGCGGCCCCGGCGCTGCCGTGGCCCGGGGGCGGCGGGAGGCTCTGCGCCGGGCCGCCGCTCCGAGCCCCCGCAGCGGCGCTGCGGAGACCTGCCGTTACTATTACTATTATTATTACTATTATTATTGTTGCTACCCGTGTATATCGGGTTGTTTGTAACCCTAAAGAGCGTATCCCTCGAAACCCTCTGCTGCTCGGCGTGTTTGGGGGTTGTTTTTGCGTTTCTGCCGGCGCTGAAGGGCCGAGCTGTTCGCGGCCCTTCCATCTTGTAGGGAAGGCAGGTCCTGGGCATTGTGGGAGCTCGGAGGGGCCACGGTGCAGCGAGGGGAAATGGATAAATGTGGTGCCGGTGGACAGCGTCCCTTTGCATCGTGTATTTTCAGCATAGTTTAGGGGAAAACGCTCTGACGCCGCGGAAACCCGCTTCGTTTTTGTTGTGCGAAACACGGCGTGGTTTTTTGCTGTGATACGAAGTTAAAAGTAGCAGGACGGTTCTGCTATAACATTATAACAACATTGTTAAAATGAACAGAAATAGTTAACCGTCCATTTCTGAGAAAAGTCTTCGCCAAGTCGCTGCTTATCTTGGGAACTGGACTGCGATGTGAGAGGGGGGAGAGTTACACTGAATTAATTTCCCATGGTCCATAGACCCTGTGCTAGGCCCAGTGAGCCAAGCACTGTTCTAGAAAGGATAAAAGAGAGCAAAATCCCATCACCGCAGCAGACAGGTCCAGGCAAGGCTAGATTGGTTTTCACTGGGCAAAGAGCTGCTTGTCTCCATCCTGCCCGCTTCCTCACCGAGGATGTGCCTTCAGAGCAAGTCTTCCATAGTGCTCTTTGCTCGCCGAGTTCCCCTTGCTTGGCAATAGCTGACTGTGCTGCAAGCAAGGTGAGAGACTGTTAAAACTGAAAGGAAGCGAATAGTAACGTTTTTATTATTGTTGTTAAAAATATATCACAGGAAGCAAGTTGGCTGTAACAAAAAAATTCTTTTATTTTGGTCTCTAGTGAAGCTAAGACATCCTAGTTTTATGGATTCCCAGTCACTAAGTGCATGGTTGAAGCACTTGGTGAGGCAAAAGCCTGGTTCTGTGCAGGGCAAAAACTGAATGTGCACGGGGATGTGACTTTTTTCTTTTTTTTCACGTGCACTCACTCCTCAGCACCTCTTAACTTTCCGGTGTTGATGAAAGGTACCGCCTCCATAGGATCGTGGGTTTGGTACGGTCTCATTGGAAAGAGACCTCATTACTTTAAACCTCCCATGATAAAAGCAGAAATAGTCCTCTCCTTTTTGTCATTACAACTTAATCTTTGCCCGTGAGTCATGCTAAAAGCAATTTTTAAGAACAAGGTCTCAGAGGGGTAAAATGCATGTTCAGCTCGGTTTGATCAAGTTACTGCTGGGTAGGAAGATACTGGTTAGTTTGGAAGCTGAAGTGCAATTATAATTGAGTCATTTTACATGCAAAAAAGGGTAGGCAACGCTAATTTTCCTCTTTACATGCTGTAGTGCTCATGATGTTGTTACACATCTTTCTATCCTGGTAACTGCTTAGAGGAATTTGCTGGTTCAAATGAATTGGTCTAAAATTGGTCTAACTCCTTGTGTTATTTCAAAAGAGTACTAATTTCCGTGACAAAGTGTTGTTTCTGCAATTGCATTAAATATTTTGGTAGTTTGTACTCTGACAGTTTAATAAGCACTTATAATGGAAGCAAAATATTATAATTTATCATCTTAAGATATTATATTATGCTATTGTGAAATAAAACGGAGGGGGGGGAAGTTGTTTGGAAAGAAACTTTCCACGGTGGCAAAACTGTGCTGTCATGGCAGTGATGCTAAAAAACAAGGCTATTAAGGCAGTGTTGTTGTCAGAACTTTGGATTGCAATGATGTTAGCTTTAACTAACTTCAATGTTTTTTTAGAGGTCGTCAGTGAGAAGGGGAGAAATGGCTAAACTGACCCAGTTAATTGACAATGAAGTCTTCCGGGCTTACGCTACTTATGCAGCCATTGTTCTCCTAAAAATGATGCTAATGAGTCTGATAACAGCCTACTTCAGGATCACAAGGAAGGTAATCATTTGGAAATCCTGGCTGGGAGAACAGATTGACATTTGTATTGAAATACAGAGATATCATGGTTATTTCTTTTCAGCTTCCAAATACTGCTGCTGTCCATTTTCCTCCTCCTCCCTGTTCTGGAGAGATTCCGAGTTTGGTGCTCTGCTGGTCTCAAATGGACCATGTTTTTAACCTAATTACGAGATAATTATGAGACTAAATTGTACCTGCATTTGACTTACTCTACTCTTCTAAAATATTTCTGTTACTTTCACGTAAGAGTTTTTCATAGCTGTAATTTCCATTGTCTTCTGCAGAAAGCTCATGTCCAGGGTACCCAATTTATAAAGCAAAAAATGTGTGATCTGGAGCCATATTAAATGGATAACTAACTGGTAGGATCAGAAGAGGGGATAGATTTTTATTATCTATAGCCCTTTCATCCAATAATTCAAAAGCTTTTTGCATTATTATAGCAGGTAGGTCACTATCTGAAAAGAAATTATTGTTTTTCTAGAGCAAAAGGCAGGCCGAAAGTTGGATTTTCAATTTTGAAAATATCTGAAAACAGTTGAAAATATTTGAGAACCTGTGATTTGATGTTTAGGCTAGATAAAAAATACGAAAGATCCACTGGAGTTTAACTAAATAATGTAGAAGCTCCATCTACATTAGAAGAAAGTGCTCGTGATGTGTTGTGTTTGCCCCGTTCTTGGTCTTCTCTAGGCATCTTCTCATGGCCTCTGTAGGAAGCACTTGGTCCTGGGCTGAAAGAGCCCTGGGTGGGCCTCATATGGCTGTTTTTGTGAGATCTGCTTCTGCAAGATGGTGTGTGCTTCAAGGATTTTGGTCCTTCTGGGGTGAAATTGTTGCAGTCCTTTTGTTGAAATGCTTCTTTTTGTTCCTGCTTGTTGCAAGAGAACCCAGCTGAACTGCTCTGTGGATCCAGGTGGATGCAGATGACAGTAGGGCCTTGATTGATTTGGAGCGCTTGGTTTTATTATGTTAGTAATATTACAGACAGAAAAATTAGTAAAGTCATTTCAATTTTCTGTTTAATATGAAAAAAGTCTTGGGAGAAAAAAATCAGGAAAAGAGTGAAGCAAGAGAATGTCAAATGTTGCTGATGATATTGTTGACACACCTCTAAAATTCTGAGGCTGAGGATATTTCACAAATAGGGATCAAGGCTGCCCTAACAAACAATCATGTAGCTCTCCTAAAATCAAAAGATTTTCTTGATTTCTATCTGCACAGCCTGAGCAGTGCACAGAATGCACGTTACTACGTGTGTCAGCAGGGAGGCATCTCTCTGCATCAGTCTGCACTGCCTGAATTAAATGTTGCTTTCAAGTGGTGTCTTGCAGTATTTTGGGGTAATAATGGGTCATATAAGTATAAGAATTTGTGCCTAAGAGGAAAGGGAGACACCTATTTGGTCATAAATGAGAGTGGGAGTAAGGCTGTTGGATGCTACTGCTGTGTAGACTTCTGCAGAAGGAAGGGATCCAAAAGCACGTTCAGATAATTTGTCAGGAATGGTGAAAAACAGATTTGAGACCTTCTGCCTTGTGAGTGCCTATGTTCTGTCAGCCCACTGGCTTTGCTGCAGGCTTGTCCATCTCACAACAAAGCTTTATCTAAATGCATAAATTACATTGTATTAATTTGTCAGCACACAAGCTGTGTACAGGCTGGGCTCAAGAAAACAGTAATGCAGCGAACATTGTGTTGTTCCCTGTGCTTTTAACTTAAGGCAAGTTAAGTGAAGGTATGGAGACATTGGTAAAAAGAGTGACCTTTTTAGCAAGATGCCTTGACTGGGTAAAACATTTTGGCTTCTAATGTCTCTTGTGTGCTCGTGTTTGAAACAGGCTTTTGTCAACCCAGAAGATACAGCATCATTTGGAAAAGGGGAGGCTGCTAAGAAATACCTGAGGACTGATGCAGATGTCGAACGTGTACGCAGGTAATACACAGGAACCTTTAAAAGTTATTTTAAATAACAGAATAATATTAAATCGAGGAATTAATTTCACCCCGTGCTCTGTCAAGCCTGTGTGTGTTTTATGTTGCTTTATATAGTAATCTAATACATGAATTAGTTGAAATGAACAAACCTTTCCACATTCAAATGGTCAGTGTGCATACTAAAAACAACAAGCCATTGTCTGGTTATAATAGCTAACTCTTGGGTAATGTCCTGTCTGCATGGGCAAAGTGGGGAGAACACTGTAAAATATGACTGTAAGTTGATGTAGCTCATGGCAAAATCTTCTGTTTCCAAAACCATGAATTTTGGGATGCTGTTTGATACACTTGTGCCAACAAGGAAAGCTTTAATGGAATGCTTTCCATAGGATAATTCCTTGATGAGGCTAAGTTATTTTTATACCAAAATCTTGAATGTGAGCGAACTCTTCTCATATAAACCTCCATTAGGCAAGATCTTGAAAATATGTACCAGCTCTGATTTAAGAACACTGCATCCTTGGAAATGATGGCTGTTTTTTCACAAAGTATATTTCTGTATGTCTCTTATGGATTAAAATCTCAGAAAGAAGAGTCTGATCTCAGTGGGCTGTAAAGATATTCTGCTCCTTCCTTTTCTGCCCCTGAGTAGTTCAGGGAGTTGTTGCTTAATTTTGTGGATGTTACATGAAAATGGAAACTTCCTGGTAATTCCTTTTCTGTGTAAATTGTAAGAGACCAGCTAAGCTGAGGCTAACTCTATGACCCATTTAACTCAAATTGTTATGGTGGAGAAACGACAACCACCTTGATCATTTTCACAGATGAGATTTTTAAAACACTATATTATCAAATCCTGTGTTGCTGTTTTGTGGAGTTTTTCTGACATCTCCAGACCTAGTAAATCAGCTTGGTTCTAGTTTCTCTGTTGGTATTGCAGCATCCATATTTTCCTCCCAACAGTCCTTCTTAGTGGAAGTTTTCCTGTATTTTCTTCTGCAAGCTTCATGGCAACAGATAATGCCACATAAATTTAGCATGGCTTCTCTTCTGTATAAGTGACTGGAATGTGTTCAGTTTAAGGGGAAAAAAGATTGTTTTTTTCAAGAAAAAAGATTACTTTCTGAAGAGTATTTTTTGGAGAATTAGAATAAAAAAACTTGGAAGGTATGTTTCCTTTTAATGATAAATACATTCTAAGAGCAGCTGCAAGACAGCGCCATGACCTGATTCCAGTTGGCTCTGAAATTTGACATCATTAGTAAGGCTTAGAGATCGTTCCAGTCAGTCAATTTGGCTGGAAGTGTAATTTATCTAAAGAGGTGAAGGGAGCTGGGAAGGTTTGGGAAGGGGTGTGAAAGAACACTTCAAGATATGGAGTTCAGTCTCAACACATTTTTAGTAAATTATAGTAAGGTTTCAAAATTTCAAACGTTTTTTCAGCTATTTTAGTGCTCAGAGTGAAGAAAATGAACGAAAAGCGTAACTGTCACACCTGTTAGATGTTCAAAAATAACCTTCTTCACGATGAGGGAACTTCATGAACATTTGATGGAATGGTTCCTATGTAGGATATTTCATATTTTCTTTATGGACACCACAAACTGGATTTACGGGATTAGAATAGACCACCTGGGCCATGAGCTCTAATAGGTTCAGTCACAGTCTTCTAATTAATTGATGTTAATTTTGAGAGGCTCCAAGAAAACAGCTACTTTTCTTCCCTGATTTCGCGTTCTTGCACACCCAGATGCACTCAGACATCTTCTGTAAATCCTTAATATTACCAAGATCCTGGGGAAAAACTAAGACCTTTCATACAGAAGATCAGAAGCTTGAAAATGTGGGGTGAAACGGGAGAGACCAGAGTGATGTCAGGTGAACATGCTAGAATCGTTTCAGTAGCTGAATCAAGTCCCCTCTGCAGAGGAAGCCAAGAATTGTTGAATAGCAGCATGCTCTGAAGATGCTGAAAAATAATGAGGCTTGAAGTGGTTCATTCAACAAAACGTGACACTTTAAAATAACTTTGCTTCTTTCTCCAGAGGCCACCTGAATGACCTGGAAAACATTGTCCCATTTGTTGGCATCGGACTGCTGTATGCTCTGAGCGGCCCTGAGCTGTCCACGGCCCTGCTGCACTTCAGGATCTTCACAGGGGCCAGGATCCTTCACACTTTTGCATACTTGATCCCTCTGCCCCAGCCTAGCAGAGGCCTGTCCTGGGCAGTTGGCTACTCGGTGACCTTCTCCATGGCCTACAACGTGCTGAAGAAAGCGTGGCTCCTGTAGCAGAGCTGTAGCTTCCGTGTCCCCTTCGACATTCCACACAAAGTCTCCAGCACTACACGGTGATGTCTTGGGTGAGCCAATGAGTCTTCCGTGGTAACTGGAATTCTTTTTTTTTCAACAGAAGCTTTTTGTTCCCAATCAGAAGTGTTTCTTTTTTGGAGGGAAAAGAATCCTTCTCCCTGTATTCCCTGTTCATGGGTTGCACTGCCAAATACTAGATCGGATGTTCCCTTTGCGATTTGTCAAGTGCTTACAATTCTAAACATGCGATGATGCTGTATTGATAGAGTGTTTGATAATTTTCTACAGATGCACTATTTTTGGCTGTAGCTCTGAAGTCTAAATCAATAAAGACAAGATTAAAAAAAAAAGCCGGTTTGTATTTTTGTTTTCATTTCGACTCTTCTCACTGCAGCCAGCAAATAGCATGTCACTATGTATCAGGAAGAGATTCCAATCGCACAGTTCTTTGAAGAAAGCTTACCTTAATAATAAGATATAACCAGTAGTGCTAGTCTTGTAAAAAAATCTTTGATGAGAATGTTTGTATAATCCACTTTGGGATTAAAAAACCTAAACCGTTGCAGCTCCATTTCTTTCAGTTGAATAGATTAAAAAGAAAGAAAGTGTTTGTGCTAAATTCTGTTTGGAGACACTGATGAAAATTTGAAGTAATCATTTTTGTTGGAGTTCCTGCAGTCACAGGTTTTGTGACTGGATAAAGCGCAGACCCTTTGCAGAGGATTTTTTTTTTCATTTTTGAATAAATCCAGCATGAAATGAGTGACACTTGCAAATGTAGATATCAAGTAATTCAGATGTACATATATAATTAGTTTATGTGTCATACTGTCATAAATATGTTTCTGATAGGAAATTTTGCTCTTTGCTTACATCTTTCTATGATGTGTTAGTTTGAAATACATTCTTCAAAGACTTTTCCTCGGTTTCTTTTTGTTTGCTTGGTTTCCTTGGGGTTCTTTAGTCGCTCTGGCCTAAATAATAGCACGAGATTTCAAGTGACCCAGAAAGGTCTTTATATCCGGTGCGCTGGCCATTGAGAAGTTTTAAATGGCAGAAGTCAGAGCACCACACATTTGTTTTCCTTTCCTGGGAGAGTTCTCGCTGCTGCTTCCATACGTCAAAGATTTTGCTTTGCTTTTTGCGTGCAACCGGTAGTTGTAGTACTGCAAGAAATAACACTGCATGTATCTGCCCTCAGCTGTGAGGTGGAATTTGATGCAGTGTTACTTTAGGCTGCAACTCAGAAGGGTAGCAGGAGGAATTGGGAAGAGTCCAATTTGGTTTAATCCCAAGGAGCAGGATTTTTATTGCAATTCAGGTGTAGTGTTTAAGTCATGTCTACTAAAGAAGAGAGGGTGGAACTGGAAATCAAGAAATTTAAATTGATTTACCAAAAGTTGAATCTAACTAATGGGTAAAATAATAAAGAGCTGGGTCCTCTAGAAGGAGGATGAGAGGAGATGAGGGTTAAAAATTGTGAAGCTTCAACTCCTGACATGGCAGACTAAGCACACATCAGCACCTCTGGGTTAGCAAAAAGGCTCCAACAAGAAACAGGAGCTTTTGTGTTGCTTCTGGCACCTTTCTCCACCACTTCCAACCCGTGCTGTTTTCCTCCTGTCCCTTCTTCCTCTGCTAGCTTTTAATGGGATCTTGAGAGCAGCTACCTGGGATGGTATCATTGTGACAAAGGCCATCAGCTCTTCTGGTTTGAGAAGGACCAGGGATGGAGGGTGGAGGAGCAAGGCTGCAGCCTGGAACTGTGTCCCAAACCAGTTGTCAGTCAATCTGTGGCTGCTCTGGCTTCCTGATATCACAGCAACAGCATCCAAAGCTCTATTTCCTCACTGCTTTGTAGCTTGCCTCTTCTTCCCAGCTGAGTGTCCTTCCATCCATTTAAAACAAAGGGGATGTAGCCACCATGCAGAGGGCCCCATCTGAAATTCAGCAGCAGAGCCAGTCCTCTCCTTTAGCATGGAAAAGGCTCTTCAGACAAGCCTGGTTCTCAATGCCAGGCATATGCAGGAGCAGCATTTTCAACTCCTTTTGCATCAAGCTTCTGTACACAAATCTCGTTCCTGGAGCCTGTCTTTAGTTCTGCAGTCTTATATTTGAAACAAAACTAGTTTTAAATCCCTTCCATTTGCTCAGTGGTTTCACAGCCCAGAACATACACTCGCTATGTGCTGAGAAGTAGAAAAGATAAATGGAAACCCTTAGAAATACCTAGAGTGATTCAATATTATTCTGTGTTTCTCTTGCATTTATTTTAAACCTCTATTTTATTTTCCTTTGCTCCCACAAATACCATCTGTGCATCTGGGCGGGGTACGTGCTCAATCTGGGAAATGTGCCTTACCAGATTCCTTCAAAACGCCGACTGCCAGCTCCGCATAAAGTGTGTTGGAGTGGTCCTTGTCACACAGCTCTTGCATTCCTCTGGTCCCTGCCCTGTAGAGGTGCACTGCACCTGTTGTGCAGCTGTAAATTTTAAAAGGTTAGCGTGTTTCAGGAGAGCAAGCAAAGGAGGAAGAGTGTGTTAGTCGAATTTATTACTGAGCTAAACTGAATTTTCACCTTTTAAAACGTGGACATGTGGATTTCAGACAGCTAGTATCAGGTTCTCTTGCAAAATCATGAAATGAAGTAACCTGTAAGTGATGAAATAACTGACTGTTATCAGCAGGTGCGCTCCCTTTGACCTGGTGAAAGTACAGAAAGGGCTGATCCATGGGAGACATGTAAAAGGAGGTCAAAACATCCTCTTCTATGCTTCTTTTCTGTTCACTAAGCCCTTTATTCCCACCACCAGTCTTGGGCAACTGGACAAACGACAGGGTTTCTTCTCTCTGCTCATTATTCCTGGCATTTTTTGTTCTTCTCCCAGGTACGTTGTGTATCTTTGAAGTGGCTCTGACAGTTGACCATGAAGCTCTTCAAGATGCCAGCTGACATAACCTGGTTAGCTGGCTTCATCTCTGAGGGAATTCCATGGGCTGCTTTGTTTTCAGAAGGGTAAATCTGAGCAATTCCTCAGTTTAGTTTTTGTCTGTGTGGGTGAATGCTCACACACCTTCGGCCAAAATTACTTTGTGCTGGTTTTCATGGCTGCAGACACATGCTCTGAAGGCAAAGAATTGTTGGGAGAGATGGTGACTGGTGAAGAGCTCTGAGCTAGGACTTGCTGTTTGATCATGACTTTTTGTCCTGTCACAATGAAGAAAGCGTTTAAAACTATAAATGATACATTAAACATTTCCTTGAATTTTTGGAAACAAGTGTGTGTCTGAGCTTCACCGCCTTCGAGGTCTTTATTTCAAGAAGCTGGGTCAATGTTTCTGAAAGTGATGGAATTGCTTGTCATCAAAATACAGAAGAAGAAAAGCCTGGGCTCTTAAATCACTTTGGGGTTTGAAAAAATTCCTTTTACCTGAAGCCCATTATTGCTCAGCTGTGTCTATTCCTAGTTATTTACAGAAACAAATTCAATCTCGATTTTTCATGGAAAATGCTTGTAATGTATGTCTTTTCTAAGATCAAAAAATAAAAAGCAAAACTTTTAGAATAACCTTTTTAAAGTGACTAGAATGTTGTCTGCCATTATTCAAGCTAATGGAGCTTTTATTTCAAGGTCGAAGTTTAAGAAGAACTTTTCTCTTTTCCAAACATTGTCCTGCCAACTGAGATGGCACCAAGTGCTCTCTGAAAGGTTGTATTGATACAGGTAAAAATACTCCCATGATTAAATATCTCCGGCTGTTGGACACTTAGAAATCTTATACCTCTTTGTGATTCACTTTAAGTGATATTCAGACTTCCAGATCTTGATCAGTGAATTCCACCCATAGATTCTGAAGGCTAAAATAGATCTAAAATAGATCATTAGCTCCTTCAGCCTGACCTCTAGTGGAAAAGATGCCATGGGATGGCTGCCCTTCTGCTGAGGTTGGTTCAGTCACAGCATGACTTCCAGAAAGGCGTGTGATCCTCGCTCAGAGACTTTGGAAAACAGGCATTGATGCACTCTTTTCTATGACATTGGTTCTCTTTGGTGTATATGTACACTAAACTTAGGCTTTAAAAACACTGTAGTTTGTTTTTGTTGGCTTTGTTTGTGGGGTTTTTTTTGGGTTTTTTGGGGTTTTTTTTTGAGGCAGTTCTTATTACATTATTGCAGTGCAAGGTGGAATATGAAATATTTTATTTAGGAACTCTCCTCCTACAAAGCACTCTGCTCCAATTTAGCAGTGACCAGTTAATCTCCACAACTGAATGCTTTTATACCTGGCTCTTTGCTGGTAGGCCCCAGTGTGCATCACCACTGACAGCATCATTCTTTTATTCTCGTGTGTGCTGGGGAACTTGGAGAGAGCTTAAGAAGAGGAAGTTCCAAGGAACCTGTCTTTTTACTACAGAAAAGAAAAAAAAAGACAAAAAGAAGATTGTTTGTCTCATGGGTACTGCTTGTCCAGTGAGGGGGAATAAATTCAGAAGGTAGTGTCAGTCCTGTAGAAAAAATAAGGAGGGGGGAAAAAAAGGGAGAACTGAAAGGAGGGAAATGCTTTAATGATAGCTTAGAATAGCATCAAGGAGCAAACTGGATGAAGACTGGTAGATGAGGTGTGGTAAGAGAGGCAGGTATCTTTCTGCTTTATAAAATTGCTTTACTATCTCTCTAAACAAGTTCATTTTTAAGAACATTTTTTCCTTTTGTATCCAGTCATTAAAGATCTGCAAAGAGGATTATAAATACCTCAAATCAGGATGGAAAAAGCCCTTGGGCTGAGTAGCTAATTCTGTTTAATCAGTTCCCTTGAGGCACCTGTGTTACACAGACCACTGCAGTGGGAGATAGCACTTGGCATCATCTTATTATAAAACTGCCCCCAAAATGACATCATAACTATGACAGGGAAAGGACAACTATTTCCTTTTTGCCTGGAAAGTCTTATATGGCACTTGCTCTCAAATCTGTGGAAAAGAATTCCTTTTCACTACAATACTTTTGTGGAAATCAGAAAGGACCTTCAGAAGGGTGAGTTTGGGAGCTGGGCAGAAAGGTGTCAGCTCTGGAGGTTGTCCCACACTTCTTGGAAGAATTTCTGAGCTTCATCTCTTTAACCCTCACTGAAGGAGCTGTAGGGATTAGTGCATGTGGATTTGCACATTTGGAAGTGCTCAAGGTAGGTTTGAATTCTTAATCTCTAAATATCTAAGAGAACTAAATAATTGCCATAAAGGTAGAACTTAATCTGCTTCCTCTTCTGATAGAAAGTGACACTAAAGCCTCAATTTTCCTTAAGGAGCATGCAGTTATGTTCTAAGTATGCATGACTGCCTCATTTATTTAATACTGGCAACTGTACAGTGCAAAGTTGTTTACTCTGGGATTTTCACATCCAACCAGGTGTGGTCCACCTTACAGGCTGCATTTCTCATAGAGTAGGGCTGGAAATTCCCATATTCTTTGTGTGAGGGTTCCTTCTGTACTCTTGAAGGGTGTTTCCATAAGAATCAGTTTGCTGTGAATGCTCTGGTACTAAAGTTGCCTGGGACCATGTAGCTCATGAGCTTTTGTTGTCTCTCTGGCAATTTGGAGCTTGCTGTTGATCTCTCCTTGTCTTCAGCTGGGAGAGGGTTCCAGTGCTGCTGCTCTGCCTTGTTAGCTGGGAGATGGCTTGTTCCACCAATTTTGCATGAGTACTTCATGGAACTGGGATGCCCTTATTCACTGCTAATATGATAAGTGGTAAACACTAAATTTTACCATTTGCTCATTGGGTGAGTGTTCAGAGGTTTTGTCAAACTGAAATTTAGTTTCAGTTGATGCTCGGCCCTTGGCTGGAGTTTGATGCACCTGCTTTCAAGGTAAATGACATTAGTTCTGCAGTCTTCTTGGTTTTCCTGGGGATTATTTTGCAAGTGAAAGCCAGGGCACAGTTTCCTTATTTGAATCTGGGGTTCAGTGGCAGCATTATTTGATTATGGCACTTTCATTTAGATTCAGTTCGTTTAGAGGAATCTAACATTCTTCAAACAAATCAGACTCTCAGGTATTCCCACTGTAAGTGGCAATGTGTTAGAAAAGAATAGAACAGCCGGATTTTTCCTTTCTATTCTTTTGGTCTCCCCTCCAACCTTTCCTCATTCCCGATGAGAAACCAGCAGTTATCTCAGATCCATGGGCATGGCAGTAGGGTTTTCCTCCCTCTGCTCATTCTTAATTTTGTGAGTGGTACCACTAGATGTCCCTCTTTGGCTTTTTTTATTAGATTTCAGAACTGGACCTGTGAAGAATAAAGTAGCTGTGTTCTGCATCTCTGGCAGATTAAGCTGTAAGGGGAAAATATTTTGCTAGATTTAAAGAAGACATTTGTAATAGATATTAAGGCAAAGGGGTGTCTCTGTACAGTAAACTTGTACTAAAAAAAACTTTATGGAAAAAGTGACCTTTGTGAAAACAGAATATGTAACCTGTGGCTGAAACATTAGAATGTTTTGTATTGTTTTGCTTTTCTAAATTAACAAGGCACCAGGTAACTGCAACATCTGAATTCTTCTACCGAGGTTCCTAGAGAACGATGCAATTTATATTTTAATTGCCTGCTATTGTTTCTGATAGGTAAGCACATTTTACGGTTGGTATTTAGCTGTAGAGTAAACTGAATGGGACTGAGACTGTTCGAAAACTTGAAGTGAGTAAAGAAGCAGAAATAAAACTCAGAAGCTGTGTCTGTCTGCCACAATATCCAGAGGAGAGACTCAGCACTCGTTTACTCGAAATTACCTTGATAGTTACAAAATTCAACTTGGGAATTTAAAGGTGCTGTAAAAAATGTTGCTTGTATTTGAAAAAAAAAAAACTGGGATGCCCTATAAAGCAATGTGTGCACAGCAGATTTACTTGTCACACAAAATGCCAGGGAAGTGGTGGGGGGCATCTTTGAGTGATCCACTTGGCACAGAGGTGGAGTACAGTGTCAGCATAATGAATAGGAGCTTGCTTGGTGGATGGAAAATATTTTAAATTGAGTTTTTATTTAATGGATTTGAACTTTTCATGCCCAATTACCTTTTTGCTGAAAGAGAACAATAATAATAATAATAATAATAAAGTATAAAGGTTCAGTTTCATTCTAGAAATGGGGAAATGTGCTTGGAGAGCTGTCAAAAGGCGCAGTCAGATCTCAGGAGCATGGAGCAAGGTAGCTAATGCTCTGGAGTGAATGCCCATCAACCCCTTTTGTGGCTTTATGTGTCCTTGTCAATGGTAATGTGGCACAATGGGATGAGTCATGTACAGGGACAGATGGCAACAAAGAGTTGGTTAAGGTCAGAGAAGTGATGTCCTTGCAAAGGGGTTTATATTATTTCTTTAATTTCTCCAGTTAAATCTTGTAGGTGAATGAATTATGGAGGAGCCCACCCTCCAAAACAAGCTGGCAGGCTTTAGGGAAACTATGCCAGGATATACATAAATAAATCCTTCCTGCAGAAACCCTAATCCATCCTATAGCAGCAATGTAAGAAGGACGAAGTGAAGCAGCAATCCCTGTGAAATTCTTTAGGTCTTTTCCTTCTGAAATAATAGCCTGCTCTCAGTGAACTTCCACTGCAGGAATATTTAACTCCAGGTACATGTACATCACTGAAGAGAAGGTTAGTCCTGATGTGTTCACGTGCACTAAATAAAAGTGTATTTTTGTGAGTGTGTGTAATGAAAGAAGACACTGCGTGTAAATTATTTAGTCCTCATTGCCATGATATCTGGGTACAACGTATTAACTACAGACCTAATTCAGCAACCAGTGAATTGAACAGAACTGTTCCCACTGACTCTCACAGGCTTTGTACCTAGACAAATTATCTCTGTCATATTCCATTCATTTAAATAAGTGTGTGCAGAATACAGCCTGCACTAAAATATTTACTGCCAGCAAAAAATATTGTATTTTGTAAAATTTCAGAGAAAAAAACCCTGTCAGCTAGACGCCACCTAACTTCAGCTTTACCTCTGCTGTAACCACTCCTAGAAGTCTCTGCTCCATTGTTTACATATTCTTGATCCCAGCAAGAGCTTTATTGATGCTTGGCCTTTGACTTGGCGTTACTGATGGCTCACATGGCGCAATCCTCAGCAGGGGACGTGAGACAGCCCCACTTTAAAACAGACCCTGCTGGCCATGTGGTGCTGTTTTTGTTCTGTGCGCTGCTAAAAGGGCCACTGTCAACTTGAAGTCTGGTCAATTAAAAACAAACAGGCTCAGAGGACACGTCCCCAAGTCCTTTCGCCAGTTTCTGTGGGATTGCAATCAAGAGTATCGTGTTTTCCCCGTTCTTTTTGGTGGCTTTTTTTTTCTGTGTGTGCGTTTGTGAAGGCAAACAACTTCACTGCCATGGAAATGAAAGAGTGGTTATGACCAAACCCAAAGCACACAAACTAAATAATCCACGTTTGCTTTCAGAAAGTGGGAATAAAAGGTGTTTTTCCTTTAACTCTTTCAGTTGCTAAAAATTTTGTCTGAAAATTTGCATGGAATGAGCTCAGCTGTAGGACGGACAAACTGAGTGGATTTTGTGGCAACCTCTAAAAACAGTAATTTTAGAAACTGAATGAAGTTTGTTAGATATGAATAAAGATTTTAAACATAGTTTTTGAAACAAAATTTTTTAAGAAGTCATTAAATTTCTCTGATTTGAGGAATCAAAATATTTTCTTTTGTAAAACATGACACTTTAATATTTTTACAATTGATGGATTTTGCAGCACGACTTTTGGACAGTGCATATCACACCTACTGAAGACCAGGGATATCAATGCACAAGATACCAACTACCCAGTCATGCACTGAGAGCCCCATCACACAGCTGAAATCATTTTTCAGCTGCTGATTTAACTGCTGTTTCTCTTCAAAACAGAGGAGAGAGAAAATTCACGATCAAACTTTAAAGTGAGGCCGGCAAACATACCAGAGAGTGATCTGAGATTCTCATATTCTCCAAGGTGTGGGCAATGCAAAGTCCACTGCAGCCCTGGCAGAGGCAGCTGATGGAGTGGTTAATGATGCAATACTTTTTTTAGTAATGTGTCTCATTTGGACACCACAGCACATCCTGTTTGTATTTCATCTCCTTTCCCTGGTATTTTATCTATGTCCACTGCGCTCGCGTTTTGACCCAAGGGACTTTTATTTTAATCATTTGCTCTTCCTACCTGAACTTTCTTCTACATACTTAATATTACTTTACTTGGGACTTGAACACATGGAACAGATATTTTTAATTCTCACAGTTAACGCTTGACTGCTTAAAAGATATATTTTTCTACTTTCAAAGAAAGCATTTAAAATCTCCTATATTATGCTTGCTACCTAGAAAAATGTTTAGTGCTGACCAGGAATGCATGCAAAGTGAAACTTCTTTGATTTTTTTTTTTTCTCCCCTGGCAGGACAATAACTGACTTTAGTGAAAGAAGTTTTATCCAGTGGGGTCTTGAAGCTTCTTTGCAGGCATGTAGGATCATCTGGCCCACTCGTGGAGCTGGTTTTTGTAGTCACATTGAGGAGGTACCAAATGCTGGCAGACATGTTTTGTTAGCTGGACCTTGGTGCTGTGACAATCAGGTTTCACACAGCTCTGACCAAGAGTAGAAGTTACTTGCTTCTGCTCATAAAACCTAAAAGTTTTATAACTGCAGTACCAAAAGTCCTGTATTCTATCCCAATTTTATTTTTGCCCAAGTCAGGGAAGAGCTCTGTGCTTCTGTTTCCAGTCTTCAAACTTCTATTAATAAAATAATTAATGCTTAAACAAATGCTAAATACTGAAATTGCCTGTTTACGTGGCTGAGTTATATATCACACACACTTACAAATAAGAACAAATATTCAGCTGCAAGATAAGAAGAGACATAAAGGCAAAGTGCCAAAGAAAATGTAAAGCAATGTGATACCTTGGACTTGGAATTTGGAAACTTTTTCTATTTTTGACGTGTGACGCAAGCTGAGCCACTTCTTTTTGCTTTGATTTTGTTTCTGTCACCTTCCTTTTGGGACTTTTGAGCAAGCGACTGTGTCTTTTTAACAGTGAGATTTGTACAGAACCTTCTGTAACACGATCATGTTTGTGGTGGAAGCTGCAATTTTAATTTGTTGCTATAGGTGGTACTGTAATATTAATACATAATAGAAAAGAGTCATACATAATATAAAAGAATAATACATAACATTAAAAAAGAAGAGGAAATAATAAAAAAGGTGAGAACAATCAATAAAATGAATGGTAGCAAAAGCTGATGATTCATACTGTCTAAGTTTACTGAGTTGATTTTTAAGCTTGGAGGGGACACAGTGAGATTCGTGTGGAGGTTTTTAACCTGAGTAGTGCAAGTCTGTAGGATACTGACTCTGTTCTCAGCCCTCTTCCACCAAACCTCACAGAACCACGGTTCACACCCTGCTCCTTTCTCCTCACCTGGTGACTGTCTGTGACAAAGCCCTGAGAACTTGCCAAAAAGGTTGTCCCAAGGTGACCAGGAAATCTTGAGGTAAGACGTGAAAGTTGGATAATGCTTTTCAGAATGAAGACGGTTCTTGATGTATAGGGAGCCAAAAAAATGTTGAGTGGTGTCTCATCCGTAAGAAAAAATTTCATCTCTGTAATCTTTTCCAGCCTCACCTTGAACAGCTTTCCCTCTCACTTAGCTCTTCTAGACTGTGTTGTTTCACTTACAGAGAAGCTTAATAATAATTTCTTAGTTTTCATTCATTTTATAATATTGCTGCTTTCAAGTCTATGCAGTTGTTAGAGAGTCCAAAGAGGAACTGAAATATAGTGAGACCTGTGGAAAAATCCCTTCTGAGAGAGTTCTGTAGCACTCCCACTCCAAGTTGTTCTTTCTGATTCATGTTCCTCTGGCCAGAAGCGTGAATGTCGGTGTCAAGCTCTCCAGCTTTTCCTTGGTAACTAAATTTGGGAATGCAGTGCCACGAATCAGTATTCAAGGCAGCTGGATTTTCTCAAAGCTGCTATTCTGCCAGGATAATGCTTACTGATCTTCTATAGCAGCACCCGTAATAACACATTCTCAGGGAACAGTTACTGTACAATAAAGGTGATTCTTTAGGCTGTTGAGGTCAGCGTGGGTCTCCTGCCTTGTCCTGCTACCCCAGCATTTGGAGTTCTCCCATACTGAACGGGCTCTGAGATGCAAGGGAACAGAGCATCAATTGTGTGAGCCAGCTCAGGGCCTCGTCCAGCCGAGCCTTGAACATCTCCAAGGAGTCTTCAGGCTTCCATTGGCAACCAAA
This sequence comes from Melanocharis versteri, assembly GCA_013397845.1. Lineage (NCBI taxonomy): Eukaryota > Metazoa > Chordata > Aves > Passeriformes > Melanocharitidae > Melanocharis > Melanocharis versteri. The sequence goes on from VZTG01001435.1 coordinate 447,584, forward strand.
AGCATTAATTACTGAAGTCTTGTTATCAAAAGTTAGTTACCAAAGTTTTTAAAAAAATCCCAGGGTCTTTGGGACAGATAATATTCCTAATTATACAGTAATTCCCCTGCACGCTACCATAACATTAATGATAATAATAACAGAAACCATCATTCAGTAGGTGATCGTGCATTTCAGCGTAGGCAAAATGTTACAGAGAAGGTATTCCACAGTGTAAAATGTTTATAGTAAAGTCTGAGGGGTCTGTCTTTTTGTGGCATGTGTGGTTTTTCAGACATAGTGATGTTTACTCAGTACTGCCTGTAAAATACATTTTAACTTTCTCCCTCAAAACGTATTTCACTGCATCACTATAATACCCTTGTGAAACAAACATTTGGATTTTTTAACATCCAAAACCATCGTTTCACAAGGCTTTATACAAACGGGAAACATAGTTAAGATTTATTTATTATGTAAAATGGCAGGGATTATTATGTTCATTACTTTTAAATTGCACAATGCTTTTACATTAGGATCAATTTTAGAGCACAGGATTAGCTACTAAACTACTGGCAGTTTGGGTGCCTTATTACCTTCTATTATATTCTGAAGTAATTTTCATTTATTTAATTTAAACTTCTGTCATTCTGCTTTTTCAAACCTTAATGCCTCTGCTTCTAAAAATCCAGTTGGTGTTTTCTATCTCCACTGCTAAAGAAGAGCTGTTATTAAGTGATTCGATGGGTTGTTTAGTCCCTTGACTATTCCAAGGCTCACTTTGCTTAATTTAACTACTGTACTTGCCTGCTCCCTCTCTCCTCCCCCCCGCCCCTTTTTTGTTCTTAATTGTTTTCAGAGTACTCAACTTCCTGTGGGGAATCAGTCAGCATGCCAGACTTCAAAGCACTTGTTACAGTAGACCAATTTGGCAATATGCTAATTTAAACCTATTTTTATATCTTTCTACGTTGTTTCTACGCAAACAAAGACCATTTTGGACATTAGTGGAAGAGGGAGGTCTTTAGAGATTTTTTTATCGCCTCAGATCTTATTGGGGGGAAAAAGGAAGTGACTCTTAGCTGTTGGAGATGGAAAATACCTGTAGGGTCTCATTTAATACATCTTTCTCTTAATTACGTGCTCCATTTTATTTGCTTTGCCTAATCCAGTCCTGGTCCTTTGAGTGAATCCACATACAATGGATGTGGATTGGCTTTAAATCAGGGTAACTGGGGTACAGCTGTTACCAATATGGCCCTGAGATGTGGGGCTGAGGGGCCCTGAGATGTGCTAATCGTTATGGGCTCACAAAATGAAAATATCTAAAAAAATAAAGGAATGCTGAATTAGACATTTTGGACCTCTGGAATTTCCGAAAACAGTGGAACATGTTGAATCTATGAAGTTTTTAGGCGTGCTGAGCGAAGACGTTGCATCTGTAATTACGTGCACGTTTACTGGCACTGTTGAGTTGAGGCTCTCAGGCACCTGACCGGTGAGATCTAGGAGATGCATACAAAACAAACTTTCTCCACCTCCTCCCCAACAGCAGCAGGGCAGAACGGGAAATGGGGCCTGTGGCCAGTTCACCACACATTGTCTTTGCTGCTCCTTCTTCCTCAGAGGGACGACTCCTCACATTCTGCCCCGTCTCCCATGGGGTGCAGTCCTTCAGGAGCAGGCTGGTCCAGCGTGGGTCACACGTCCTGCCAGCAAACCTGCCCCAGGGTGGGCTCCTCTCTCCATGGGGTCCTAGGTCCTGCCAGGACCCTGCTCCAGCACGTTCTCCCCACAGGGTCACAGCCTCCTTTGGGCATCCACCTGCCCCAGCACCCAGCACGGGCTGTGGGTGCATCTCTACATCCCCGTGGCTCTCCGTGGTTTGCACCGAAAGCTGCGAAGGAATCTGCTCCAGCACCTCCTGCCTCTCCTTCCTCGCTGATCTGGGCATCTGCAGAGCTGTCGCTCTCACCTGTTCTCACTCCTCCCTCCAGGTACAGCTGCTGTTGGGGAGGATTTTTCCCTCTTTTTAGATCTGTTGGCCCAGAGGTGCTGTCGCTGTCACTGCTGGGCTCAGCCTTGGCCAGGGGTGGGTCTGTCTTGGAGTTGTCTGGTGTTGGCACTGCTGGATATGGGGGAAGCTTCTGGCAGCTTCTCAAAAAAACCCCACCCCTGTAGCCCCTCATCTACCAAAACTTTGCCATGCAAACCCATTACAGGGTGGTTTACATGTAATCCAAATAAGATCTTTTGTGTTTTTTTTAAATTTAGCGTCGTGCATCATCTCAGCAAAGTCAGTGGAGTCGTAGTTCCAGCTTCATCCATACCACCTGTGTGCATCTTTGAGTTGTCTATCCATAAAGATTTGGTCTGGATCCACCACAAAACTGTGATTAGGGCTATTTCTGGTAAGATAATGAGAGCTACCAGGTTTGTGCTTCATGCTGTTTGCAGGGTAGATGATCTGGCATGAAGTATACTGGGATGATTTTTTTGAATGTATCTTAACTGGCAAGACAAGTTCACTTAGGGTCTGGAAAGCACAGCATTTTCATATTATTGGGGGCCAGTGTATTTTGTAGAACCATGACCTTGGATTTATCATCTGCTTATAGCTGGACAAATTTAGATTTTCAGTGGGATTATTTAGAGAGAGAAATCCTGGCCAGATTCTGTAAGTCTTCAGTGGCATCAGAATCTCATTCAAGGCTGTTATTAGCTTAGTGTTTTGTAATCAATGCCTTTGCAGCTCTTGATTATGGTAATTTCATTAGTGATACTGTTCCAAAATGGCACGGATTGATTTTCGCAAGGAGCGCCTTGTACACAAGGAAAGAACAGGAATTCCTCTGTTCTCATATCCATTTTTTTCATCAGCACGCTGAGGAATGCATTTTCAAACTGTGCTCTCCATTTAAGAAGGCACTTCTGTGCTGGAGGACTTCAGCCACGAGTGGAGAGGCTGTTGTGGCAGCAGAGGCTGTGTGCTCAGAAAGGGCACGGGCAGGTCATGGTATGAAGAGTTATCAGGAATCTCTCACGTGGAGCATGTGATTTTTATTTGAGAAGCTGGTGAGCATGAACTCCACGCACAAGGACCCTTCCATGCAGGCTGCAGAGCAGATTCTTGCATCGCCTCCTTTCTGCAGAGGGAGCACTGGGCAAACCCTGAAAAAGCCAATGGGAAGCTACGTCGGAAGATTGTCCAGCTACCAGCTGAAAAATTACCTTGATCTTGCGGCCTGAGATCATATTAGATTCCTAGAGACTTCCATAAACTAAGTGTAAGGTCCAACCCTTTGGAAAAACTGATTTGTTGCTGTGATTAGTAATGCTGGCTTTTAGGGTGGGTGTGGTCTAAAGGTGGTTTTTGTTCACAATCTCGGTTGAAAAACGGAAATAAATGATGGTTAATTACCCAAAAGGATTCTATTTGAGCTTTCCTACTATAAAGAAAAAATTAAAGAGACATGTAACCTGTAATTTCTGTTTTTAAATAAAATTTACCTCCTTAAATTCTTATATTAAATTGTAAAGGTTGGTGGATTTTGAAGTGAAAATTCAATTTGTGAACCAGAGGTTGAAATATTTTAAAACAAAATATTTTTTTAACTTTTCCAGGCTATTTTTAAATTATTTTCTTATAGCCAAAACTTCTGTCTGAATTCTTTCTCTCTGTTAAACAGTTTCAGACTCTCTAAAATGGTATTTCTCGTTAGTTATGCCATTTGCATTTGCAATATGTACATTGCTCCAGCACAGTGTTTCTTTAAAAAGTGGTTTCTTATCCATTTAGCCACATCTATAAGGTGGAGTGATGCCTGCATATGCAAAAGATCAAACTATAATAACATCTTTGGAAATGGATGATAGCAGACTCTCAAGTAGCTCTCATTAGTGGAATTATATAGTTATAGCTAAGGAAATTATTATCTGAATACTACAGATGGTTCAATGGCTTCTTAGTGCAGGGACAGAGTGAAAAAAATTGTAAGCAAAACATGCTGGGAATGACTAAATGGAAAATGAGAATTTTTTTCTGATTCCTAACAGAAATGGCTCCAAGTCAAAATGTCAGATTCAGATAGCTGCAGACCTTAAGGCTAATGAGATCTGGATCTGTATTTTGTATCTTGCATCCATAGTTTAAAGTGAATTTGAGATCTAAATTTATATGTGTGATGGAGTTTAATATCATTTGAGTTTCTGGTTCTGGTTTCAAAGGTCTCTTAAACAGTGATGGTGATGGAACATATATCTCACGTTTTGCCCTAGTCTTTAAAATCAAATGTTATATTCTTTAAGAATACCAATGCACAGAAGTGTCTATATTGTACAAGAGTAGGGAAGTAAAACAACTTCTTTCATAGCAAAAGTTTAGGTCTTGTCCAGTAGATGTTTGTTGTTATTTATTGAATTTTGCTGTATTGATTTCTGTAACTCTGACTATTTATCTTTCCACTGCAACACACATTTCAGTAAAAACTCTTTACGGGGCAAAAGGCCAGAGTGAAGTCTTTGCATGTCTTATCTGTAAAGTAGGAAGGGAGAGACTCAGAAGTTGCACCTACAAAAAACAGTGGGGACTCTTTGATGTCTCTCTTAATGTGCTGGGTTTAGATTACTTTGTGAGTACAAAAAGGGTGAAAGGTTTGAGGATACTTTCAACTAACTCTTAGGATCATGATTTGTCCATGGGGTAGTTTTTAATAGAGCAGATATGAGGGGATGGGCTATCTGATGCAGTGTCTTGAGGCTGAAATCCGGTCTCTGTCCACAGAAAACTCTCATGACCCAAAGATCCGTGATATTTTCAATATCATACTTCTTTCAAGGAAAAAAATTTAAAAAAAAGGTCACAGCGTGGGATATTTTTCCTCAGTTTTTTCAGCCCTCTCAAGTTATTTTCTATAACAGAGAGCACATCATCCCCCCCACTTTTAATTTTTTGTTAATTATGCGGATGACTCCAAGATGTCTTGATGTAGAAAATGAAGTACTGCAGTGTCATGGGAGCAGGTGCATAAAGCAGGGGATTTAGCAGGCACCACTCAGTCCTGTGAACATGAAGTATGTTTAGAACAGTTCCTGTTCTATGGCAATGAGTTGGCTGTTCTTCGTTCGCCATCTCCTGCATTATCCATAAGTTTTTCCTGAAATGAAGAGACTTTTAATGAGAAGGAATCTCAGGCTAAACTAATAAATCCATTTTTAAAAGGGTTACTTTTTCAGCTGAGCCTGATCTTTCTGGTTTGAAGCAAATTTGTCCAGTAACAAAATATAAAGTAGTGAGACAACATTTAAATTTCAGAGAGGGAATTTTAATACAAATAATCATTTTCTGAGTTTTGCACAGGTCAAGAGCAGTCAAATTCACAGATATTGTGGGTCAGCTCATTCATGCTTTGAGTAATAACATAATTCGGGGTTAAGCCTTACAAGGGGGCCAAATTCTGTCCCTTCATGTTCTTCCACCTGTAGAGGACAATAGAATACAGTTTCAATAGGCCCATATTCTTCTGACATCCTAATTAAAACCCCAAGAGTTTCTAATAAGCTGCCAATCCCATTGGACATTTATTTTTGCAATAATGCCAAACTCACAAATTGTGTCTTTTGCTGTTAGATATTCCTTAAAGGCAATAAATGATCTTTTTACCATATATGACACTGCCCTTGGCTGATTAAGACCTGGTTTAGGTGCATTGTTTTTAGTTCTGACCCAGGGCTTTCAACCAAAAGGTAATTGCTTCAAGAATTTTGTCAAGCTGATGTTACGGCAGGATTCCTGACAGGTGAAAAAGTACAATGAAGTAAGTAAATAAAAAATTCCATGGAAAATGACCCTGTGTGGGCACAATGCTGATAGGAAGCCTAAAGCTCTCATCAAAATTTTCTTTTATAGAAAATCTGAAATAATTATTAAAATCAGTCTATCCTAGTTATACAGATACACAACTTGGATCAGAACCTAGCTTTGGATATTCCACTCGTTTCTCCACTCTGTTCACATAGAGAATTGATAATTTCTGCTCTTCTTTTTCAAGTAGAAATGTTATATTTTCACTCTGAATAAACGGACTGAGGATCTGTCAGGCCAATTTTGCAGCTTTTTTTCAAGAAATTCACGAACTTCTAAATGTCATGTTGCTTTTATGCATTAAAATGTCTTAAAGATCTACCTAGGGAAAGGATGCATGTTATTTATGCTGTCCCCATATATTTTGGCTTCAAATATTTAAATCTACTAATTATTGGAAGAAATAGACAGCTGTGGTCTCTGAAGGACTTAAAAAATTAAGGAAAATTTACGGTTCAAGGATCTTAGTGTAGGGACAATGACCCCCAGATAATTCTAGACCAATTTATGAGCTAGTTATACAGGCTGAAAATTCTGCCTTTTAGAACTATTTTGGACAGACTTGGTTGTACAGGAATCTTCTATTACCTACTCACATCTCCTTTGTCACTGTGCTATTCCCCACGTTAGGAGAAACAGGGGAGAACAGAATTTCTCCTCTCAACATTTCCAGGACTGCTTCTGGAAAAAAGCAGGGCAGCAGTGGCCCAGTTCTCTTCCACAGAGGGATTCATGCACCTCTCCCAGCAGAGGAGCTGGAGAGGACATTGTCATGCTGCTGACCTGAAATTATGTGAGGGACACAGGATGAATGTCATTGCATTGCCAATGTCGTTGAACTGCAGGTTTTTTCCCCCTCAATGCGATGTCATCATCCTTACGTTTTCCAGAATTCTCGTACAGTGGCCACTATATTCAATAGACAATTTGAATATGGATTGTTCCGTAATTGAAGCTAAGCTAGGACACTAATTAATCCCTTTTCTGCAGTTCTGTAATGAGTTGGCTGGCTTACAAATACCACTGACCTCTAATGGATGGAAGCAGAACTGTTCAGTCATTTGTCATGTCTCATAGGGCACAACTCATGCCCAGTCTGCTTTAAGTCGAACAGTGAGGGTTTGTGCTTTTGGGTCAGGAGAATCTAATTTCAAGCTCAGACACTGCCAGGAATTTCTGAGTGGTTGTGGTCTCCAGCTCAAGATTAGGGTGTCGTTAGCGAGCCCAAACGAGCGAGCAGTTACTCACAGGAATGAGTTAATGCTTTGCTCGCCACTGTAAGAAAGTTTTTAGTCTGTCCACAGTAACAAATGGGAAGCTGTAGGTGGTGAGAAATTTGTTGCACCATATAAACAGAACATTTCAGAGCTATTATAAAAGTTGAGGTTTTTGGTGAGAAGAGCTCTTTATTATGTCTTTGTTCGTTGTGGGCTAGCTAGCAGTGATTCATGGAATATTACTGTACATCTGATTTTAGTAGTTGCCCATTACACCGTGTTAACATATTTCAGTAAGTGATCAATTCAGATTTTGGTATGCTGCTTTAATTCAGGTTTCATTCCTTGGCTGGTATTTATTTTTGGAGGGATGTTGTCCATCTTTGTCTGAGATCATACTGCCCTTTTTGCAGTAAACATTTTAGGATAAAATGCTTAATAAGATTTGCATTTAAAAAATGAACTAAAAGAACTGGACCCCCTCCAGCGAGGAACAAGTAATTATATCATTTGTATTGCAAAACAGGAGCAGCTATAAAACATCAGTATACTTTTCAAGATTGATATTCTTGAGAAGCATTACATTACATACAAAATAACAGGCCAGGCAGAGGGGAGAAGCTCTTTCCAGTGGAAGTAACCTGCAGACTCCAAGCAGAGGCATGGGGTTTGTTCTGGATTCTGCTTAATCAAGAATTATGAGTTTTCCACTTATAGTTTTTGCCTTTTACTTCCGTGAAACCCTGGTTGGAAAAGCTAGTGAGTGACATCGATAGATTTTGTTGTAATCAGAACAAGCTTTTGATATTTTCATTTCAGAAAACCATCCAAGTGTTGCATAATGCATTCAGAAGTCTTTCGTCTGGGTAGTTTATTTTAGATTTCTTCTCTCCACCCCTGCTGAATTATGAGGCACTGAAAGTTCTGTCTGCATAGCTGTGCAGAAACGGGTATAACTGAGGTGTATTATGTGATGTTGGTTAATATGGCAAGAGATATTTCACGTAGCATAGATGCTCCTGGCCTTAAGACCTCTTGTTCCCAGTAAAAGTACAGGAATTGTTCTTCCTGTTTGGATGACTAAACCAGTTTAAATAGTCTTCAGGCAAAGCACTGTCTGTGCTCAACCCCATGTAACGTTTTGTGAATCTCAAATAGAAATGCTCATCAGTTTTCCAACTGCTTGTGAATAATACGTAATCTCACGAACCAGAATCGTGTGTTTGGCATTTTATTAATGAAAATATTCCCAAATCAGTGCCTGTTAGCTTGTTTAAATATTCAGTGACTTCTACCCTGAATACAGACCATTTGCAAAAGGCTGTTAGGTGAATATTAGTAAATTAATATGTTAATTAAATCTGCATCTGTGTACAGACTTTATTGCTGTTTGCTTTGCATCTTTCTAAAGCTTTTCGAGCTTTTATTTTTGTGTGTGGCAAACTTTACATTAGAGTTGGTCAATCTATTCACATATTGGCAGAAGGGGATTTTCATTGATCGTTTTCTCTGTATTTGCCTTTTTTTCCTCCCTCTCTAAACCCTAGTGCTGTAATACAGAAGATTTATTGTCAATGATTTATTAAAATGTAATTCTAAGGTGGCTCCTTATCGTGAAAGTAATCTGCAGGCTATCTTTGTTTAAACTTGCAACCCGTTTTGTCAAAGAAAACAGCCTATGAAATTTTCATTATAATAGACAGGTTTTTATAATGAACTGGGAAAAAGCCATTATGACCAAAAAGCAAATTGTTAGGAAACTTATGCATTGAAACAATATGCTCATTAATTGTAATTTTTTGGGGAGGGTGAAAAATTCTGTTTAATGGTTACATTTTTCAGGCTTATAAATTAATTTGAATTACCCAATATTACTTAATTTTTCCCTAGGAAAGCTTCTGCTTGCCCGAGCAATATTATAACTGCTAATTCAATTACGCTGAAATTGTTTAATAGAAAATATAATTGCTTATTCATACAGAATACCCATTAAAGAAGTGCAAAGGCCTATACCCTAGGGTTACTACATATTAGTACTTTGGGAATTCAGAGGGGATTGCTGGGTAGGGAAGGTGCTGACTGATCTTTAATTGTTCATCACCTGCCTCCAAAATAATATGAATGGACCCAAACTAAATGACCACTCATTACAAGTTTCAATTTAGGAGCTTGGCTGAGGTCAGCAGATTGCTTATGCTGATCGCAATGATTTGAAGTTGTGATTACCATAAGCAATTTAAATTTTATTGATCTACCCTTCTGAAAGTTGTAATTGAGCATAGATGTTGGGCCCGTAGCTCTCCAAACTAAATTGTACTCTGAAGCCCTTGCTGGATTACTGCAAGAATCAATAAGCAGTCAGTCACATTAACAATGAAATAGCTCCATTAACATACAGTGCTACTGGTGAAACTTTATTTAGGAGGGGTGTTAGTTCACTTCATTGTTTTATCAATGAATTTCAGTTGTACAGGGAAAAGTATAGCTTGTGTACACCTAATGAGCTTGCATAATGATAATCTTATATGCTTTAACTATGAGCCTTTTTATGGGTAAGAAAGATTATTTTTTTTCTGTGACAGATTTGCTTTATTATGAACAGAGGAACTATGGAGCTGGAATTACAATTTGTTAACTGTGATGCACTGAAATAACTTGGTGCCAAAGAGTTTTCTACTGTGACATATGTTCACTATTAGTGGGTTTCACACAAAAGGTCATGTCTCAAACAAGAGCACAGACACATAGAGAGTTTGTAATTTATATATATCTGGAACTTCCAAGAGGGGTTTAGTGATCAGCCTCCTAAACAGCCTCCTAAAGAAGTTTTCTGCGCCTCTGTGGCATTGCTAAGGAGATTTGAGCAGTGACCAGGAAAGGGCTGGTTGTTCCTGCACAGTGTAGACAGTAGGAACAACACGGGAGGGGTGAGAGCGAGGTGGATATAGACCTGTCTGGATTGTGTGAAAAAATTGTTTCCTGTGACTCAAAAGTGACTCAAAATTTTGGAAAGAGGATACACAAACTGGGTAGTTGGAAGTATAGCATGGCAGGAAACACAGAAATATCTTGGACTAAATGTCTCATGTATCCCTTTGTGCTTTTTCTCTATCTACTGCCTTACTTTGTAATGACTTTTAACTCTTCTTGGAGTCTGCTTTACTGTAGTACCTTGAAGTCCTTGCTGCAGTACAGCCTGTCTCTCTTCCCTCTAAAACCCGATTTTAAATGAGCAGTGAACCAGTATTGGTTGACTTGTTTGGCAGTGGTATTGTGCTAATTAAGTTGATTTAATTGAGTAAACTTGGCTTTGGGAAATTGCTGTCTTTGTATTTGTCAAAATGATAGTAGAAGATCCGTTTTGTGTTCATAAATTATTTATATTTATACATCTTTACTGCGTGAGGTGTTGTTGATTTCACACCATCCCAGACAGCTCTCCTGGCAACTCATCCATGAAGAAATGGCAGCCACTGGCAGTACACTGGACCTAGCTTAGACAGCTGGTGAAAACCATCCTTAATCCTTGACTTGAATAACCCTTGTAGAACACAAATATATTTGATATTTTTGCTTCCCTCTCAGGAATTTATTTTCTACAAGTTCTCTGCCACATCTCACTGAGATGACAAAGGGTTTCTTCCCTAGATCTTGGTTTCTCAAGGATTGAAAGTAATGCATGTGCACTGTGATCCAGAGATCCAGCTCTTGGAATTCCTCTCTCATTCAGCAGTTCAGTTGGCATGGTTTATGTGAGGTTCTTACTCAGGCCCACATCTACTTCATGAAACTCACGCAGAGGATGAATCAAAGAACGGGTAAATCCTTTGTCATTCCTCCAGGCTGAGGCAATGTTGTTATCCTGGGGAAATCATGTGGAACAAAAGTATATGCTACTTACATATAATTTCTATACCAGCTTCTGACGCAGAGCAGACACAGAACGATGTGTGATGTGGCATTGATTCATAAAAGGCTAAATCTGAATGGTCACTTTCAAGTATAGCAATGTGCTTACAACTCCAAGATGCCCTAAAGAGAGACATAACTTATCTTTATACAGGGAACATCAGCAAGAGAAATGTTCAGTGAAAGCTGTCTTGTGGAAATTATGGTTCTTCAGGTAAGAAATTATACTAATTAGAAGAGGACTGAAGTATTTTATAAACTATAAGATCACTTGAAAAATTGATAATCAGATACATACTCAATTTTCAAAAGACATTTTTGAATATGGTGTTCTACTGCTAATATATTTATTACAGAAAATCTGAGAAAAACATGTCTGATCTATATCCTGTATAAAATGTCATGCATCAAGAAAATTCCACATGTGCTGTCTAAGTGTTATATTGAAGGGATGAAGGGTTCTCTGTCATGATAGTCTGATTATGAGATATTACATATTAAATTACATTGAGGAAAGAAGATTCTCTTTTAATGCTTGAGATTCTGATCTCTTTATCATCTCTTTTATGTTAAAGAGCTCTGGGCTTTCAGGTCATTTCTGAAAGGATATCTAACCAACAAAATAAAATAAAGTATCCTCTAATTGAGAGCCCTTTACACTAAAAAACAATTAAATTTTGAGATCCATTTAATTTTTTACTTATTTTAAGCACCATCATGAACATCTGCCACCTGGCATAGAAATTGGTTCATATGGCAGGTGGGAAGATGAGATTTATTTAAAAGTTCTTTGTCTTTGATACTTTTCCCTGCTGTATTTTCCAGTGGAGTAATTTGAAACTGATGGCATTTAAATAACCATTTATTGCCATAATAGAAGAACACAGCTAAAAATACGTAGAGAAATTGCTGTCATTCTAAGATCAGAATACAGCAGAAGGTATAATGGAGCAAACCATATTCAGTTTAGTTTGGCCTCCAGCCATAACATTGGCCAACACTTTGATCATTCAGGAGAAAATAGAATTCCTTCCACCTCTTTTCTGTGCATATACGTAATGCATAAATTGATTAATTTATTAACCTGGAAAAAAAATTTTCTCTTTTTCCCTCTGTAGACAGTGCTAAGATCTGTGAGCTGATCGTATTCAGTTTTTAACTCATCCACAAAATCAAAATGAGCTTTGTGTTCTTCTCTGAAAAACACAATGTACGCGTGGAACCCCCTTCCCATGAGTTGCAACCCGTGCTGTTCCATATATTCCCTCCCTTACAGCCTTCTTGTGTATTTTTTTAATATGACAGGAATTCCAAATCAATTTAGGAAGATTAAGCCTTTCCCTTGATAACTTGCAGCAGTATTACAAAGTAAGCATTAGAGGTGGGGATAGAAATTAAAGGGAAGACAAGTTCTCCTGCTAATTTTTTCCCTGCCTTGGCTTCCTTCATATTATTGCACACTTTTTGTGTGGCATTTTTGGACAAAGAAAGAAAGGTATTTCCTATCGTCCTTCTCACGAGCCTTTCAACCTCCATAATGGAATCATCTCACAAGATCATTTGTTCTTGCAAAGTTTGAAACGTCTTGAGCAAATGACTTCACCTGAACAGTTTAACCTGCAGAATTCTTGCCGACTCTATTCGCTCCATATGAGCTTCATGCAGAACTAGGACCTTACAAAGAGAGCGAAGAAAATTTGCAAAAAGCTCTGAGTCCACTATTAGCAAGTATAAAATGATGAAACGTTGCTTTAAATGCAACACTTGATTCTTGTGCCAGTAATTTCACCACAGCTGAGTCTGACTGCAAAGCAGTATTTTATATCTGATTCATTTTGTTCCCTCTTACATTCAAAATGGTCCTAAAAGTCCTTCCAAATATTGAGGGGAGGAGGGAGAGTGAAGAGACTAATGTATTCATTGTAACCCTGTGAATTTTGGATAGTTTACTTATCCTTCTCCAACTTTTTAATCAGGTGTTTTTAAACTTCACTCTGTCTGTACTGCCATTCAATAAATACTCCTGTGATTCTATTCATTTGTTGACCAGGAATTTCAAGGAAACAATGAAACATGGATATATAATAGAAAGTATTTTTGAACAGCAAATTGTAAAGTTGGTGACACGAAAATTTTCAGCAAAAGTCTGGTCTCTGAGTTCTCTGACATCTCATTTTGAGTGCACATGACATTCTCATCGTGACTAATCTAGAGATCAAAATTTGCCAGAATTATTGGGAAAATAATTTTGAGCAAGACCTAAATCTGAAGCAAAGTAAAATAATGTTTAAATTATTGGATACTTATTATGGAGGATTCACTTTATGTTCAGCTAACATAGTTTGTCCTATTCTATTCTTTTTCTCCCAAATCTCTGACAAAACCAAAACTGAATATAAGTCATTGCCTTATATTACCATTAAAGATTCTTGATTGCTCTTTCTTTTAACTTTATTTTTAACTGCTGAGGGAACTGGGCAGATATACTCATTATGGCATTCAAATCAATTCCCCAGCATGTTCCTCAGAGGTTTCAATAGCATCCATTGTGCAAGGACCTCATTCCTGGACCATCAGTGTGTGAACCCAGATTCGTTTTGGCCAGCAACCCTAAGCTTGCCATGCTTCATCTCCTCTTTGCTTTCCCTTCAGAGTCAGAACTGAAATGTCCCGCAACTAAAAATCATTTTAAATTGAACCATTGTCAAATTTAACTACTTTCATCAGGTTTTTTTGTTCGAATCATTAGTAAATACCAGAGGCAGACCATGGAAAAGCCATGTTTCCCACTCATTTTGGAGAAAACATAAGGTGCAGGTTTTTCTATGTAGACTTTTGGACATTCAGGTTTAGTTCTGTCTGTTACCACTTTTATTAAGGAGGCTAACCAGTCAAAGCTACCTTTTAAAATGTTTGAATTCAGCCACTGCAACAGAAGTTAAACTGTTGGACTGATTTTGGAAATTGAATTTGGAAATAAGCACTTGTGGGGTACATCCCCCCTGGCTCGTATTTTCAGATGTATTTTCTTGTTTGGTTCCTGTTGATCCCAGTCAACCTCTGAGCCTTGGTCACTTACTTGTGTTTTGTTGCAAGGCTGTGTTGTAAGTCTGAAGCTAGATGAGGATTATTTGCTTTTATCACAATAGACAGAACGAAATTATGGATCTAAATAATTGAGAGCACTGATTGTGGATATGGAGTGACCAAGCCCAGACGCACTGAATTTTGCATGGTAGGTTCACTTTTAATACCCATTTTAGTATAACCCATAGTCCTTTTCTCATTTTATTGATCCAATCATGATCATGTATGTTCTTAAACTATATTTTATGTCTCAGCCTGTTCTAGAAAAACCCCACTTTCAGCTCGGGTAAATTGTTATAGGTGTTTTTATTTCCAAGCAACTTCCCCGTGTGGCTCAGCATCCATGTTTTGATGCTTTTTGCTCAGTAGCAGGCTGGGAACCCAGCAAGAGCATTTGGAAGGTGTTCTGAGGATGATTCCCACTTGTGCCTTCATCCCCAGGGCTGCACCATCTGGTTCACCCAGCAACCTCTAAAGCTTCCTTGGATTTGTGTCTCAGCCTTAACCCCCAAATTAAAGAAAGCCCAGGGGCTGCATGTTCTAAAGGTGAAATTCCCAGTGTTTGTGGGGTCCTTGTGCTGTTCCCTCCTATCTTTTACTCACTCTAGGGTACTGTGGGGGTGGACCTCAGGGCTGGGAGAAAGATTAGGAGGATGGAAAATAAACGAGCCAAGAGAACTTTGGGGAGCAGCTGATCGGAGAGGATACGACAACGTCTAAAAGAAAGACAGAGAGGATGATGAAGTAGAATGAAAACACAATTTCTTCCATAGTGCAGATCATATCTTAGTAGAGATATTAGTTCTGATTTTCCTCTGACTTGAAGGGGTATAACTGGTGTACACACTGTGACGGATTTTGCCTGGAATTGTGATAATTTCTGCCCTTTGACGATATGGAACATAATTTTGGGGCCCGTGGAATAGGCCTAATAACCCATTTGCTGTCCTTCTGTATAACAGCAGCCCTTTGAAGACTAAACTTCGTGACTCTTGTCCTAACTGCCTTTTAAAATCTTTTTTTTTGATGAAATTCTTCAACAGCTTTTGAAACAGCTGGAATTAACCAAAAAAGGGCAAATGCTTTAGCCAAGTTCACTCTGAAGCACTGCTTTTGTAATGGCTGCCAGAACATTATAGTGATTATTACAACCACAAAACTCCTGTTTTATGGGTTCTGTTAATTCTCCTAAGCACAAGGCTGCCCTTTTACCAATCTCCTTTGACTTTTATCAATCTACTTTGATTACTTTCACCCTTTACATTTCACAGTTCTAAAATAACTATTTTGTACCCATTTATCTTCCATTTCTGTTTCTCTTATATATAAAAAATACTTCTTCACAACATTATTTCAGATAGTGAGATGCACGGTTTGTGTTGAAGCAACTTCTAGTAAGTCAGAAATCTGAAATATAACTGGGTGCTTTACATAATTAGATAGTTGTAAATGAATGCTCTTTCCTTATTTTTAGTATTTAGTATAGTAAATACTAGTATTTAGTATAGTATTTGCAATATTTAGTATTGCAACAACCTCACAGCCTGGAGAACAAGAAAATAAGTCCCTGGAAAGCTCAGGTTTTAAATAATAAGTAAAGCTGAGAATTTACTCAATGGGAAGTTTCTGAAATCAAAATTAAAATTTTCTCTTAGGAACTCAGGAGAAGAAAACATGATTTTCCTCTAGGTATTAAAGAAATTGTTTTCTTTTGGTTAAGGAATTTTCTGAGCAATTAATATTATTACTTTTTTTCAACTACTCTTTAAAATGCTTATTTATAGGAAGAGGTACCTCTCCTCAGTTGTCTTCAGTGATGCTTAAGCAGCTTTGTGTTTCCTGTGTCTTGTAACACAGAACAAATTTAGCTCCTCTCCCTTCCAGCTGCACCCTTGAGGGCCACACCACCCATGGAAGGCCTGCTAAAGCACTTTCTTGCGAAAACAGATGGCATCAATTATTCCTGTAAGACAAAAGATGCAAAGAAAATGTCTGTCTGAGTTAGATTACATTCCAGAGATCTGGCCCAGCTGAGCACGGGCAGTCCCTGCAACAGGGTTGTCAGAATGACCGCGATCCAAAATCACATCGTACTTCAGTCACGGGATTCTCCAAGAGATACCTTTTGAAATGGAGCGTTGTGCTGGACCAGATGGTTGGCCCGAATTTCCATTGTTCCTCTTGGCTCTCCAGCGATAGGCAGATTTCTATATTGCTTTATATTTTCTCACAGCATTGCCTAGTATTTACATTCAGCAAACTCTGATGGAGAAAGTTAAAAAGCCAAGCATAAAGAAGCTACAGAATACTCGTTTGTCTCTGAGGTGTGTGTGCACATTAAGGGTGATATTAAAGGTGTACTAAATAGGTTTTAATCTTGTTTACTTTTTCTTTTCTTTTCTTTTTTTTCTTTTTTTTTAACATCTTACATGAAAGCTGGCATGATTGGGATAAGAGTGAAATGAACATAAGTGTGATAAATGATAAAGTGCTCCTGGGAGTAAATATACCACTCAGAAAGAGCATTGCTAATCAAGCAGTGCAGCCAGCTAATGCTGTCTAAGAGCAAGCACCTCAAAAAGATTCTAAATTTGAAACATTGAAGGCTGGCATTTAGCTCGAGTAGCTTCTGCTTTAAGATGAAACTGCTGCACCAGGGGAATCACGGTAGCAAAATGCAACCTTGGAAGGGGCAGTGGACTGAAGTATTAAATGACCAAGAAGATTAAAGGGAAATGGGAGAACTAAAAGTGGAATTTGCTACTCGGTACTCCCAAACTGAGAGTTTGGGAAGTAAATGGAATTAGGGACAGGCAAGGATAAGCTCTGTCCATCTCAGATTAGTGATAGATGTGCAACCCTTGCTGTCCACGAAGCTGGCTGAGGAGCAGCTTTGTCACTGCTGTGTCCTTGGAGGCCATTTGTGACTGCCTGGGTGAAGTTTGGTAGCCCAGGTGCCTAAAGGACTTTGCTCTGGCACACGAAAGCAGGCGGCTTGCATTGATTTTAGAGAGAGCAGCATATGTTCTGCTCATAAATTTCATCTGCCACCCACTCTTCAGGAGTGTAGCACTGCCCACACTTCTTGCCTGAATGACTTGGAAAATATATTTTTATTTCCAACTGTTACTCAAAGTTAGAACTATCTAAGCTATGATGGGTCAGGGAAATCATGCAGGAGGGCTCCTCTGTTTTTTAAAGGAGCATGAAAATTACTCCTTTTGCGTGAGTAAACTGTAGATAACTCTATAACGTGCTTTGAGTAACCATTAGGGAAGGATTTGACAGTATTTATCTAAAAAACTTTGCAGTTGTCGTATGTGTTTCTCAGTGTTTACAAAACTGCACGTAAGAAGTTGGAAATGTGACTGGTGAGCCCCTCTAACTTTTCCAGTGTTTGATTTTTACCTGGTGTTTGTTCAACCTCACTGAATCTTGTGAATCAGCTGTTTCATAAGTCCAGGAATGCTATGAGTTCCTCGTGGCGTCTTGTCTGATCCTCCTGTGTGACATGGAAGAAAACAGGATAGCAAGCAGTCATCAAGATCTGGATGCACTGCGTCTAAATTATGACCTTTTTCATTTTAATCTGTATTTCTTGGTCAGGGAAGCGCTTGTTTATTTTTGTATTTTGTAGCCTGCCCTAAGGACATCCTAGTGGCCATCTGTGGTGCAAAGCCCTCCTCTTTCCCTCCCCTTGGGCTTGCCTTCCTCGAGAGCTTGTCCTGAGCTGCAGCTTCCCTCACCTGCATGGATGAGGCAGCTTTAAAGCCTCTTCTTACGTTCCTGAAGAAAAAAATAGTCAGAAACTTTTTGTAGGAGTCATAGACCAGTTTGTACTGAGCTTTTGCTTTGAAAAATTATGAAGTTCAGCTGCCTTAGAATCAGGTTCAAAGAGGGAATTTATACTAGAAACTAGATGATTTTGTATAAGTGTTATTAGTTATATTGTGGACACTGAAAAGTAGAGAAAAACTAGAGACACTGCAATAATTGAGTATTACTAACTTTTTCTGCATATCAAAACGAACAATAGACGTGGCTTTTGTTTTTGAATTTCAAGATTTATTTTTGCAGCTTTCTTAAAGGAGGTAAGACTAAACTGCTGCGGTAGGTGAGCTGCAGATCTCGGCACACCTACCCAAAATATTTTTCCTTCTGAACCTTCCATCATTAAAACCTCCTAAAACATTTTTCAACATGAAGATGTTTCAGGCTGGAGCACTGACATTTTCCAACATTGTCCCTTAGTTAAGTACAGTTGAGAAAGTTGCTGCACGTTCAATTACTTCACATAGCATAGGCTGTTAGTGAGAGGGACCAAGATCTGGCAGCTTGTAACTCTGTATTAGCTTAGTTTGTGTTATAGCCAATTGCTGCCTGACCTCTCCACACTGCGGAGGAAATGCAGTGCCATCTGTATATCTCTTAGTCACATTAAATTATGTCATTTATATCCCTCTGGAATGCAGGGTTTACTTTACACTTTGCGGCGAAATTAGCAGAAGTAATGAGATATAAGCAGGAGCGCAAAGGTGAAAATTTGTGGGGCCTGTTTCTCTCCAGCTCGCTTTGATTCTGCCAGGTGTTGAATTTAGGGAGGGAGGGAGGTTGTTTAAATCTCTGGAGGTGTTAGCATGTGCAAATGTTTAGAGGTCTTAAACACCCACTGATCTCAGGCAAGACTTCCACGTGTTTGGTGGTGCAGGATCGAGTCCTTGCTCTTGCTACATTACACCCTTAGAAGTATGAAAAGGAGAAGAGGAGGGGTGAAAAGCGCATTGCAGCTCAAAAATGGATATAAAATTTATGAAATATGCGAAGTACTGAACAAGAAATTTTGTACTTTAAAAAACAGCTTCAAGTTAACACTACCTGATAAAAAAGTCCTGATACAGGACTCTCTAAGTACCTCCATAACTGTGTCATGCTTACTGGGAGTACAGTCCTGAAGATTTTTGGCTAAAAGAAGATAAAAGGAATCAGGATTTCTCCCCAGAAGGCCTGCTCCAACTCCCATGGAAGCAGATAGAAAAAACTGTTACAGATTTGAGTGGAACTGGGTCCTGCGTGTAAATTTCTGTCTTTAATTTCCACAACTAAATTTCTTTCAAAATATATACCTATGGATCCACCGTTGTCTGTCCAAATAAAGTATCACTCTGCCCAGAATATGAGTTACACTCCACATGGAATAGCTTCCAGAAGACACCACTCTTTTACTGTAGTTTTGTGTAAAATGGAAAGGCAGTAAGACTGTCAATTACTTGGTGGAGCTCATGCAGGCTGAAACAGGATCCAGCTGCTCTTTGGACATTTATTGCTTCAGTCCTTTCCTGTTAAATGTCCACTGTCATTTTGGTTTTATGTGAAACCCTTGGTTCAAAAATATGATCACAGGCAAGAAGGACTCTTAAAACAAAAAAAAAAAA
>VZTG01001435.1:484516-504516 GCA_013397845.1 Melanocharis versteri
AAAGAAGCACTACAAGATGCTCCAGTCAAAACATTTCTTAACTGGCTCCAGAGGGGCAGAATCATCCCTCGTCCTTTTCAGCTGGAGCAATTCCGACCAAGAGGTTGAGGTTTCATACATGGTAGTGAAGCAAAGCTGGGAAAAAAGGAGTGGAAAGGGGATTTCAAGGTTGAAACGTCTGTACAGCAGACTCCTTTGAGACAGGCAGAAAGCAATCAGTCAGGAACTTTTGCATGGCTTGTATTTTTGACAGAGTAAAACTGATTTCAATACCGGACTCCAGATTTGCTCCGCAAATAATTATTGTGTATAATCCCACTGATAGGGAATTTATTTCTTCATTCATAAATTGTGGGATAATCCTGTGTATTTGAGGACAATTCTGTACAACCTGACCCTGGGAGAAGCAGGACCTTTCCCGTGGTGTGTGATAAGGGTTTCCCATGAGCTAGCTTTTCATGGGTATTGACTCACGTCATTTGGGGGAATCCATTTTTCCTCCTTGGTGATGATGATGATGATGATGATGATGATGATGATGATGATGATGTTTCCTCCCTCACCTTTCCTCCCTGATCTGTCTTCTGTTAATTTTTTCCGTGAAAATTTTTAGTAGTGATTGGATAATGCAGCTGCATATGTAAATCCACTGCTACTAGTAAATGGTAGAAATATTAAAATCTGGGGGAAAAAAACCCCCAAGCAACCCCACACACTCGTTTATTTGTCTGCAGCTCAGATGATTTGGACAATACAAGACTTTGTTTTTCCACCTGGGAGTAAATACAGCGCCGGACTGCACAGTCTGAGTTTTTAAATGTGAAAATTATGACCATTAAATCTGTGATTTGAAAACGTGTCAGCAGAAAGCAGAAAACGATATGGATGCGTTCTGCAGGTTACTGCCTTAGGGTCAATTGAAACAAGCAGATCTATGGGGCACAGCGGTGCAAGGAGCAGGCAATTGCAGGTGCAAATATGCCTGGGGCTTGTCTAACTTCCATTAAAATAAAAAGTTTGATAGCACTAATCATTTCTGTCCCTTTGCATTTTAAACAGCCACTGGCATTGCCTCAGCATTTTAACTGTGTGCTGCCAGAATTGTGGGCTTGCTGGGAAAAGACATCAGCAAGGGTGATAAAGGGTAGGAAAAAAGCAGAGAAATTTCCAAGAGAGATGGTCCAAATGAATATCCAGAGGTCAAAACCGGAACAATTACAAGCCTCTGAGTTTGCACCAGTGACAAATGCCTGTCTCTCAGCACTTTCAATTCTTGTGAATGAAAATTTGAGAGGTTGGTGTGCCTATCTGGGCTGAAAGGCTCAAAAACCCATCTGAGAAACCATGAAATATCTAAGTGGGCTCTGAGAGAGGAGCAAGGCTGGCTGCAGGATTGGATTTTACCTTTCTCCCCAGCAGCCTGCCCCTCATTTCTGCTTCATGTGACCACAGAGGCCAAATATCACAGCAGTGGACCTGAACCTGGGAGCCCCATCTCTTCTGCAGTGCTTTCTTGGCAACACCTCCACTGCTGCCTTCAGGCCTGTCCGTGGTGTTCTGGTGGTAGAGAACTGAGGGATAAAGGCAGAGGGATTTCCTGCAGACAGAAAAAATCTGCTACAGCAAAGTCTTCCATGGTTTGGTTTTGAAAGTCCTTATTTTAACTGACTTGCCTGTTCAAAGGGTAAGGTACTCTTATAAAAAGTCAACTTTCCCATTTTTATGTTGATTGTGCTTTATTTTTGAATGGGAGTTCTTGCTGGGTTCCTTTGCTGGTTGTAGAAATAGATTATTTTTATATTCACAGTTGTGTGGGGATTAGTGATACCTAATGGGCTGAAGTCTTACTGGAGAGCAAGATATGTGAATGCAGAAGAGACCAGAAAGACCATTTTTCAGTGTCTCTGAGAGAGATCAGGGGGCGTGATAGCTTATCAGAGTAAGTTTTCAGCTCTCAAACTCTACATTCAGATTTTGGCTGAGGTGTTGAGGGAAAGTCAGTATGCCGTGGCTTCCAAGTTATTCAGAGACCTTCTGTGGCTCTCTGTATGCTTTGACGAGCTGAAAAGATTATCCAGGGCTGTGGCAAGCAATTGATGTAAAACGGCAGAGGGCTGCCTCCTGCTGCCCGTGGTTCTTCCCAGAGGTAAAATCCTCTCTCTGCTGCTGCCACCAGCAGCATTTCTTTTTATTTTACTGAGAATTAACTGGATTTTTATGGGCCTTGTGTATGATTAGAGATGTGTCCAAATCAAGTCTCTGTAATGGAGAGGTTTTTGGTCTGAATTAGTTAATTAATTGCAAACAATAAGAAAGAGAAAGCAAATGTCAGAGTCCTGATTTTCCAGGTTGGGGCTTGGGCGAGAATGAGGTGTGGATACAGTAGGAAAAATTGAATTTAAACAGGCTTCATTTTTTTCAGGGAGATAGCAGAAGTTGTTTTTCTGGGTGATGCTGTGGGTAATACTTTTCTACCAGAACTAAATCATCTCTCTGGGCGAGGTAGAACCGGGTGAAAGAGCACATGAAAAAGATTTGCTGTACTGGTTGCTTGTGTTCTCCAACAGAACCAAAACGTGTTTGTTCCTAGAGGTCTCTGTCCATAGTAGGTTGGACACAAAGGACACACTAAAGGTGTGGCATGGCCTGGATTTGGTTTGGTTTTCTTTTTGCTAGGGACCATAAGGAAGCACAGCCATAGCAGGGCTGAAGGTAGCATCTTTTCAAATTACAGCTGCAACATTTTCTTCCTTGTGAATTTAGCCTCAAATATTTGCTCTCTTTCAGGTCTTTCAGATCACATCTCATCCACTTCTTGTGTAATCAACCAATTAATAATGGCTTGAGAAGCAGGCAGGCATAATTGGCATATGCTTTGTTGAAGAATAATTGTGAATGTGAAAACAAATTGTAGATATTGTAATTGTTTTCCTTGCCTCATTCTATCTCACTGTATTAGTCTTTGTAGAAACTCAGTGAAGAATATTCTGGATCAGATCAAAGTTCTTGTCTGGCCAAGTGTCTGTCCCTGACAGGGATTATTAAAAGGTGGTTTGGAACCGTGATAAGAAAAAGTAAAGGCAGAGCAATTTTATTCCCATCAATTGGAGATTTTAGACAATTCCTAAGCTACAATTTGTATATTTTGCTCTTCTCCTGCTTAGGTATTTCATATGCTTAGCAGGCGCTATTGAAAAACCCCACAATTACTGCGCTCACATATCCTGCGAGGTAGAAAAGTGGTATATTATCTCCACGTTATGGATTTTGAACTGAGGAGCTGAGAGACTTGAAATGCCACCACCTAAAAATAGATTAGAGCTGTTACAGTTCATTAGCACAATAAAAACTTTGGACCAAATTGATACCCAGCCTGTCCTTAAAAACCCAACCTCTCCATAAACTCCCTATTACAATACTACAGGACGAGGCAGGGGTGACTGCAACCCTGAAGTTTTATGACACTTCTGTGTTGCTTCACTTTCTCAGTAAATGCCAGCAACCTGATCCCGTGCATTATGACTTGAGTTACACAGAGTTGCTTCCAGATGACTTCCAGGCTCCGACCTCAGGATCTTTCAGATTTTTCAGCTGGCCGTACAAGACACGGCAAAAGTGATTCCCATATTTTAAGAGGACTTTGAGGGAAAGAGAGAAAAAGCCTTTTGCAATGCTTCCAAAATAAACTGGGACGGGAGGCCAAAGCAGAAATTTTCCTTTCTGCTACAATCTTAGTGGTGATATTTTATCACTTATATGGTGATTGAGAGATGTGGGAACAGATGTGAGCCTGCCATTCTAAATTCAAGGCATTTGTTAGGCACTTATCTTGCTTTTTCTTTATTTTTAATTAATATACACTCATTGTCACAAGGCTACTGTACTCCAGAAAGGCATTGTGTGCAAGGAGTACTGAAATGCTCTGCTTCAACTTGAACAAAAACCCAATCAAAATTCTTTTATAGCTATTGGTACATTATTATTGTTCACAGCTCATGTGTTTGGTTAGCAGTGGGATATCTGGTCTGGATTCCTGGCTCTTATACTGCAGTTGTGAACAGCTGATAAAGCTGTGTATTATGTACCTAAGAGTTCTTATGATGTAACTCTAAGAGTTAAGAGATCTAGATTGGTTTTCCTTTATTCTGTTCATCCAGAAAGCTGGTTCCAATACTGGCAGTGTATTGACTGGATGCCACTGACAGTCGTTTTAATGTCCTTGATATTAAAACAAAAAAGGCTTAAACATATATTTTGAATAAGAAATAAAGATGCTTAGAAATACTTATGGATAACATAGGAAAAAAACCTAAGTTTCCTGGAAGCAGAAAAATGTTAAAAATCTCGTCTTAATTTCCAGATCTGTGCATTCAGATGAAAAAAAAAAACCACATATGAACTACCTTTGTCTTTGGCCTAACAGTCTCCTGATAGGGCTTTTTATACCCATCATTTTATGTGCGTGCCTCCTCATAAACACCCCACTCTGGGGAAAAACATCAAGAAAAATAATCTCATTTTATATTGTTGTAGACTGTAGGTTGAAAGACTACTTTTCCACATCGAAGTTTAGAGACTTTTGAGAAAGGAACCACAGTTTTGTACATGACAAACAAGCACAACCTGGATCCCAGCTGGATACAAAGACAAATCCATAGGTTGTACTAATGTTGCTGCTTCTTTCTCTTTTCTCTGCCAACTCATTTGCTTATGTATTTTATATAAAATGAAAGTCAAAGTTTATGGCAAGATTTACATCCTGATATCCTCATCTCGGCACCTATCGAAAGATAGTGTTTGGACAGGGAAACAAATTTGTCATCTCGTTATCGTCTAATTTGGATTAAAACCTCCTCTAACTAGTTGGCCTTCCAGTGTGGCTCTTGCCTGTTATTTCTCAGTGGCACAGCCTATCACTTTGCTAAATGCAAATTGTTCTTGGCTAGTTTTTCAAAGTAATTCGACAATGGAGTTTGATTTTGCTCTAACATAATCTAGATGTTGTTTCCCTGTAGTGGGACAAAGGGATTGCGAAGAAACTATTATACAGAATTTCCTAGCAATTTTCTTCTGTCTTACAATACCTCTCATATTTTGCTTAACTATAGCAATCTTCCCAGGTTCAAATGCTCTACTTGGATGTGTTTACATGAACTGTATGGATTTCATACATTAGATGAGACCTTGCTTAGAATACTAATGTAATGTGCTTTACAATAATGCAGTGAATCCCAATTCGGTTTTGACTGCAATAAACTGGAGTCAAACGTGAAAACCTTTGCTAATTTAAGTTGATTTTACCTTTATCGTTTTGCATATTACAGGATCTAGAGCCACACAAACAAAAGCTTGTTTGGACTTACCATGCTTTGCTTTTCAGAAAACAGAATTCTTTTTAATTAAAAACACTTTAAAAAAATCAGTATGTGTAATTGCTAACACCTGCTATGTGTTACTAACAGATGTTTCTTACTTACCTAAGGGAACTGTTATAATTACACTATACGCTTATTGGAATGGCATTTAACCAAGATAGTTTGGGAACTTTAGGTGGTGACTTTGTGTTCTTTCATTCATCTTTCCTTTAAAAAAATTTAAAAAATAGCCAAAAAACCAGGGCTCCTCGCTAACCTCCCCAGCTCATATTCACCAAACACAGTTCAGCAGAATGAAGCTCTGGATGCTCAGCCTCTCCTCGGTCCGTCCCTGAGCATCAGAGAGGAGCTTGCATTTGTTGCTCCAAGCATTGCCCTGGAGCCTGTCTTTGCCAGGCCCAGCATGGGATGGTTACAAGCTGTGCTCATAGTGGGGTTTGAGGAAGGCAGAACTCGTTGACTGGCCTTGAGCAGCCCGCCTAATCTCTCTGTTTCTGTGTTCTTTACTGGGAAATGCCAGCATTAAATTTGGAAAAGACCTCTAAGATCGAGTCAAACCACGAACTCAGCACTGCCCAGCCCTTCGCTGAACCACGTCCTAAACACCGCATCCACAAATACCTCCAGGGATGGTGTACAGCTTCTTCCACTGCTTGACAACCCCTTTTTTGGTGAAAAAAGGTGTTTCCAACTTAAACCTCCCCTGGCCCAACTTGAGGCCACTTCCTCTTGTCCTGTTGTTGCCCATCACCTGGGAGAAGAGACCGACATCCACGGAGGAGGGAGGCCCAAATCATGAGTGTTTTCGCAGGGCTTTGGGATTTTTGGGTTGGATTGGAGGTCAGTAGGACCAGCTCTGGGTGTTGTCCTGGCACCAGGGCCATGCAGTGGAGCCGGGCTGCCCCCATGGGTGCTGCAGAGCTCTGCATTCCTGCACCTTCCGACTCGGCTGCAGAGCAAGACGCTCAGTGTTCTCCCTCTGCATCTTCATTTATGAAACTAATCACACAATTACCTGCAGGCATGTGTTAAATATGACACTGGTCTCTGCAAAATAATGGGCCAATTGCAAACAATGAATAAAGAGAGGCAGCTCCATTTATAACTGCTGTTTCAACAGAGCTGTGTTGTAATCAAAGTGATCTGAGGGTGACTCATTAATTAATTGATGTTCTTTTTTATTATGTGCTATTGAGTTAATGAGTAATTTGTGCTAGATAACTCTCTGAACACACTGATTACGTGAGATATTTTCTGGGGCTTTCATATCAATGACATGCTGAATAGGTGGAAGATGGTATTTGCTTATGTATACTCATTATTAGCAGGTTCGGGATGAATATAAATCAGCAGAAGGGCATTTTAAAAGGTATTAGATACATGCAGCTCTTACTTTAATGCTTTAAACAGATACTCTTCAGCTTTTAATGCCTTAAATAGTATTAAAATCACTTCCTTTATAATACTTCTATCACCCACAATTGGCAGCTTTTAGAAAGGTGCCTACACAAAGGATTTTTACTGGGAACATGTTTGTGCTAATGGCCTATTACCTTGCACATATTGTATTTTGGTTTCTTTTTGCAAGGTACTGAACAGTAAACAGGTTTGGTCTGCATCATTGGCCTGAAGTAGGAGGAATGTGTTAAGTGAATATGTAATTGGCTTTTTTTATCTAAAGTGGTATTTAAAGGAATAAAAACACTGTTCTTATATACAGTACACACTTTGCTTTGTGTAGTTTGACTTGTTAAAGCTTTTGCTTTATTGAAACCACAACATCTCCAATGCCATAGGAGTTTTTTATTCATTAAACAACAAATGGCTAAATTGATAATTTAGTCTGACAACAGCAGCACAGTGGAAGCTTTCAGAAAAATCAGCTAAATGTATAAAATTATACCCAGCAATCACTACAGACCTTCATTTTTGACAAGATTTGTTCTAGGTACAGATGACTGTAAACTACCTACTGCTGAGAAAATTATAAGAAGCTGCTGCATATTACGTTGAAAAAAGCCTTTAAAGTACTTTAAAGTCTATACAGTTGAAACCTTGCCACAGTCCCTGTTTGTTTCTTTTTTCCAGTCTCCCTTCTCACTGACCACTTTTCAGTTTCTCTTCCCCAAGTCATTTTACGTGTAGGCAATTAGGAACATTTGAGGGATTGCTGGACGATTTTCCTTTATTTACATAACATGAGCAAAAATTTGAACATTTTGGGAGGATAGCAAAACATGAAAGTGTGCTTAAATAAAACCACCAAAGAACCCAGAAGATATAAAAACACAATCATGAAATTGATCAACTTTTTAGCCCTGGTCACCGTTTCTGCCAAATCCAGGCTGCCTTGATTCATCACCAGTTGTGGCAGATAACAGACACAGCAGGTTACAGTTGTCAGAGGAGCTTTTTACAGTTGAAAATCAAGGTTTGATAATTTGTACGTTTCCACACGGCTCAAAAACCAGCCATCCAAGTAGACTGTAGCAGATTTTTAAAGAATTATTGTCATGATTATTTTTGTCTGGCTAAACTTCGCGATGCATACAGATAGAGATAAAGATGGGAGACACGAGTGGAAGCGTTCCTGCCTGGCAAATACACTGAGTAAGGGTCTCTAGCAGAGTGTTTTGCTGTGTGCAGACAGCTTGTTGACACACACAGTAATGGAGAAGGAGAACCAAGGCAGATAACAAAAAGCAACCCAAGGGAATGGTCTAGGCCTCTGTCAAAATGATCACTAAAGTGGCCTGGCAGATAATCTCTCTCCAATATTGACTTATGATGATATGCTTTATTGGAGTTGTAAATGTTTCCATTAAATATTTCAACTCTCAGTCATTATTTTAACAGCCAGGCAAGATGGAAGTTTGAAACACAGGAAAATGTGTAATTGATCTTTGACCTACATAAAATCTAAATTTATTCTGTATCCTCTACATACAAATTTAGGTATGTATGTGAATAAGATAGATGAGCATAAAGTGCTCAGAGCAGTGCCATACCATTATGCACTGCAAATATATCCATATTTCGTTATCCTTGCATCAATTAACATTGATAGGATGGTGAGTCTATTTTTTTCTAAATAGCAGGACCACCTTCCTCTCCCACACTTTGAACCTATGCCACAAAATGCACATTTGACAGCATGGCATGTAGCAATAAGCCACTCTTTTCCCATTCCCCTCTCTTCATTTGCTCCATAAAGAGCTGAGCAGTGGCACTTTGTGGGAATAAGAGATTCCTTGAGCATTTACAGCACTATTAGTGTCTAGCTGGCATCACCCCCAGCCAAGCCTTCCTCAGGCCAAGCTGGTTTTGGTGCTCTCCTGCCTCAGATCCGTGGTTACCTCCTGTGAACGCCCTGCTCCTCCTGGGATTTCCTAATGCAGCTCGCGATACTCGCACAGCCCTTGGTTCTCTGGAGAGCCAAAAATGCTTCACAAAAGCACTGTATCCATCAGCCCCATTTGGCAGGTGGGGACAACTGAGGCACAGAGAAGTCGAGTGACTTGCCCAAGCCTACAAGGAGCCAAAGACAGAGTCAAGGACCCTTCTTTCCTATTCTCCAGCCTCATTTCTGAACCAGGGATTTCTATCCGTTCTGCAGCCTACTACTGGAAAGCAGAAGAGAGATCTTTCTGATTTCTAATGGAAAGACCCAAGAGAGGCTGGAGGAGAAAATTGAAATTGGACTCAAAACAGGATAATATGATTCTTCCCTTTCTGTCCATCCTGACCTTCATGGAAAGGACAGCTTGTTTATTGCACTGAAGTAGATCTGTAAGAGCCTAATAGCACCTCTGACACCAACTGCTTCGTTATCCCAAAGACATTAAGGGACTGTGGAAGGGAGTGGAAGAGACACTTGTGCTCAAGGTTAGGAAGGAAGATAGTCCACAAAAGAGGGCTAAATTTAATTTGAAAAACTACGTGGAGCTGTTTCTTCTAATTAACAAGAACAGCCTGAGGAGTTGCTGCATTTCTTACTGGTCCTGTATGAGTCAGAGTCAAGTTTTGTGAGCCATGCTTATTTTCAAAAGGGTTCACAGCCAGAAAAAAACCCACACTGTAACAACAGTCATTAAAACTAAATATCTATTTCTAAGTCAAGCCACTCTGCAGTGTACTCTTACCATACACTTAAGGAATTTCCCCACTGCATTACAAAGTTTCTTTGACCATCCCCAGCAAAAACATGTTGAAACTGCAACAGGACAGGAAGAGCAGGGAAGGACAGCAGCCAACTTGAGCAGAGACATGGGTTCGTACTCTAAATAAAAACAAGAGCTTAGCTTCATAACAACATAGGCTATAGTGGGTTTCTTGGTTGTTTTTTTTTTTGTTGTTGTTGTTGTTTTTCTTAATACTGTTTTGTTATTTTGTTTGTTTGTTTTTAATACAGGTTTGTTTTCCCAGTGAGCTAGATTACAGTGGCAAACAGACAAGAATTAAATATGCATTTAACAACTTTTTAAACATTCATCCTGCTTTCCTTTGCCAAACACCTGTAAGCTCTGTCAGGGGCGTGAGCACTTAGGGACGTCCTGCTGATGCAATACCTTCATGGCTTTAAAAACAGAGGTCCACCTCTCCTAGAAAACGGACTGATCGCCAACAGGAGCTGTCAGCAGCGATTCCACCTCTGTCAAAAGGATTTTAATTGCCAGTGTTGATGGGACAAACCTGTAGGATGTTGGCGTGGACAGCAAAGTACCTGTGCAGTGGAGTGTGGTAGCTCTCGCTTGCTATCGCAAAGTTTTGTCCCATCCACATCAGCATTTAAATTACCTTCAACACTCGCTGAGGTGGGTAATTAGCAACCAGTCACTCTCCCAGTGTCAGCTCAGGGTCATTTCTTTGATGTAAATAGACCCTCAGAGGGGGCTGTTTACAGTGCCTTCTACTTTCACTTTTTTCCAGGGTTTGTTGAGGACGCAGCCCCAGAAAACATTAGGGTTAAGCCCTGATTAAAAAAAAAAAAGTAAAAAAAAAGTTAAAAAAAAAAAGTAAGAAAAAATAAGAAAACAAAAGAAAAAGGAAAGAGAGAGAGGGAGATGAAGGAGAGAGAGAGACCCCTCAACTTTTAAGAATTTTTTAAAATGTATATAAACAGAAATCTTCTCCCTTTCCTCCCTCCCCCCCCCAAATGAATGATTTCAGAAAAATANCATTAGGGCTTAATTTCCAGCTAAATTAAAAATCAAATCCAGGCATTTGGAATGCCTAAGGGGCACAAAAGCAGCACCCAAAATCATTAACTTTTGCACCTTTTATAATATATCTCAAACCAGTCAGATTTGCTTTTCAAAATTTTGTAGTAAAATAAAAGTGCTCTTTGAGGAAAATCCATGCAATTAAACAGCAGATGCTTAACCCCTGAAAAATAGAGGCTTATAAGAGAAGTGCTGATAGACCCTTAACCATAGCATCATTAGCAGCAGGTGCTGCTAGTTATTAGTTTTCTAAATAGTTTTAATGTAAACAGTATTCTTAAGCTCTAAGTGTAGCATAATGGTTGGGATTTGCTCTTTAATGCTTTTTACTAGAAAGATACAGCTCATTTAAAATAGCTGGTAGATACAGAAAGCATAAATATACAGTAAGTTTAGACACTGATTGTACTAAATGCAACAATACAAAGAAGCAAACAGGAACACAAATGGTAACACAATAAAACTGTATTACATTTGTGCTTCAAATATTACAATACATTATGTACAATAGTCCAAAATAAACATCTCATGCCAAATGACACAAAAAGAAACAGAAAACCCCAAACAAACCGAAAATCCCAAGAGCAAGCAAAAAGAATCCAGCTGTATATACAGTACCTTTTTAATTAACATTCAACTCTGAACTGGAGCAATTTTCACTACATACAGATGCAGTCCGCCTTTTATTTCACGCAACCATTCTGTCTCCCTATATCTATGCTATTCAGTAGGTTCCTGTGTCATTTCTTATATACATATTGAGCAAAAAAGATAAAAGAACGTAGTGCTTTTTATTCTTAATGATGTGGCAGCCGATCAGCGAACCTGGGGTGCATAACCTTCTTTCATTAAACCCTCCTCATAGTCTGTCTGGCACAGAATCATGTTGTTCTTCAGGAAAAATTTGTCTCCGACACAAAATCTGAAATCAAAATAATAAAGAGAAAAGAAAAGGAGAAGAGAGGTTGAGGATAAATGATGTGACGTGGTCTCACAGGTAAGGGCTGCAGAGCAAGCGTTGGCTGGACAGCCCCCACGTGTGCACGGAGGAAAGCCCAGCAGAGGAATTGCCCTGGCGCCACAATCCACCCTGTGCTTTCAACAAAATCTAGCGCATTCAGGCGCTTTCGCTTCCCCAGCCAAAGACCTCCTTCAAGGCCCACCGTGGGCCTGGATCAGGTCACAGAGAAAACACAATAAACATGCCAGGCCGCCGAGCTGAGTGAAGAGTAAATGTCCTGCTTTCGCGCAAACCAGAAGGAAGACAAAGTGGTTGCATGCAGTGGAAAGCTTGTCTGAGATATGCTGTGTTTGTCTTGTGTGCCAGTAAGAATTTCTTGTTGTGTTCCAGTTGGACATTGCACCCGATTTGATTTAAGATGGTGGTTTTGAGAACAGATTCTAGCACACACAAAACTCCACATATACTGTGGTGCAAACCGGAGACACGCAAGCACGCAGAGAAACCTTTTTTCTTTTTTTCCTGTAGGAGTTGATTATAAATTTAGTTACTCAGCTAACTACTCTCTCTCCTGTGGTATCCGTATACCTACCTTGTTATACCATTACATGCATCAGAATGATCTGATTGCTGCAAAACGCCACTGAGAGATTTCATTTGCTTTTCTCTGATGAGTAGGACAATCACATAACATTAATGCTCCTGGCTGGCTAACTTCAAACTTCGAGTAAAGTAGGATTTCCCAGCTAAAAAATATGCTTGAATTTAAGAAGGCTCTTCCCTGACACACCCCTCAACCCTTCTTCCCCTTGACAAAGCCAATCTTCTCGAAGATACTTAGAGAGAAGTGAATGGGGCCAATGCAGAAAAAAAGTTTCCCTAGTGACTGCCTTGCCAGGGTTACATGCCTTTGTTTGTAGTGAACTCTCCAGCTATGAAATATATTGGGAGGCACTGCTTGCCTTATTCCAATTAAAATGAAAGAAAGTAACCTAAATGAACCCCTTAACACTGATGTGAATAAATGAAACCAGCTTCTACCAGCTAATTATGGATCTCAGTACATAAAGTATTGTTTAATGTGTAACGGATTATAATGTCCTTTTTTAGATAATTTCCAAATGGTGACATCTTGGACACAATTAGGGTCAGATATAAATGCTTGTGTTGTTTACGGTAGATTTAACAGCAGAGTAGCTATGGGAATAGCTGTATATGTATTTAATTGTAACAATTTAACCTTCAAATAGTGCTGCCTGCTGGAGTTGACCCAGTAAAACTCCACAAATGACACAGGTTGACCCACCTGACCCCTGATAGTGGTCTGTCTTTATCAGATAGTCCATTTCTAATGATGCTCAAGCAGAAATCTTGGTGAATTGTCACAGATTAAATTGTGTATGGAAAGCAGTCCTTTAATGTTTTGTGAAGTTGGAGGTTTAAATGAGTAGCAGTTGGACTGATTTACATTTGTGAAGATTGGAATGCTAGACAAACAGTGAACCCATTTATTTTCCAACTGGGTAGCTTTGGAAATTTATCCTTATGCTAGCTAAATAGATAGAGGGAAAATAGTGTAATAAAAAAGTGGATTGAAAAGAATTAGCTCTGCTCTTAAAGGAAAATTGGTTTGTTTATTTGTGGACTATTTTTTTTTTTTCTGTGGGATTACTGCCTGCTGCTGCTGATGATTGAAAATAAAGATTATGGAAGGATCCCAAAATCTTTAAGTTATTTATGGTCAACACTCTTTGACAGAATTTAGAGGTCCCCATTATTCTTTCCACCCCAATCCTGGTATACTAGGCTTCTAACAACACAAAATGATTTTGAGTAGCTATGTTGAGATGTAGAATTCGTACATAAAAGTTGTTCTTTGGTGTTTTTTTCACCCTTCCATCTTTTGTATTTTTGTCCATTGACAGCAATGCTGAGAAAAATCCTTTTGTGCACCTTACAAGATTAGGTAAAGGAGTCTTAACTAGGGCCAACATGTAAAATTTGTTTTTCCTAAAGAAGTCACATTTAAAATCAACAAGGAACAGACAAAAAACCCCCAAACCCGGTGCACCAGTGGGAGACAAAACCACCTCTGCACCCAGCAGAAAGCACTGAATCCGAACTGAGATTGCTATTCAGCTGTGTATTCCTTTTGTTCCAGGGTAAGACAGACCTTAGCAAACTAATTGTTTTTGAAGCATCTAGTAAATGAAAAATACACTGCTGAAGTGCAAGTCGCTTGCATGGCAATACTTAGCACAGGTGACTTCTTGCAATATTGTTTGCATCGAACTCCCGGCTGGAGGATTTTGCTTCTCAGCCCTCAGAGAAGCGACACAGTCTGAGTTAAACCTCACCGGCTACAGGGGAGTGTCAGGATGCCTTTCCCAATAAAAAGTGTCAATGCCTTCTGCTTTTGCCATGTTGATGTGTGGAGCCAGAAGCGCTCTACCTGTGTCTACATGGCGTGTGACAGCTTTGTGCACGAGTGGCTTTAAACACACACGGTTCCATGGATCACTCACATTCCAAGTGTGCAGCTGTCCTGTGGAGAGGCTGCCAGTCCAGACACGCTTGGCTGTGTGATAACCTGTGGGCTGGGGGTCTGTCTGCATGGAAACACATCCTCTGGATGCTCCTCTGTGCCTCGGGGGAAACCTGTTGCTTGTGACGCTTAGGGCTCAAATTCTGCAAGCTGCTTTCATATTGTGCAAGCTCAGTGACAAGCATATTTGGCAGAGGCTGACGGTGAGGCCCGTGTGGGCCCCGGTATTAAATGTGTGAATTGTGCACTCATTAGGTGACAAAGAGGTAAGCACCAGGCGAAAAACCTGTAACCCTGGCATGCTGGCTCCCAGGTACAATGAGACAGGGCAAGTAAGCAGATGAAGAATGATGAATTCTGGCCATTCACACTTTCAACCTCATTTGACTCTCAAAACCAGATTTAGGTTCTTCCGAAGTGATATAGCTATATCTGTAACTACTTCAGATTGGGTCTGCACACTGCAAGATTTAAACCTGGCTCAGCTTTAAAATGGAAGGGTAAATTGAAGCCTAGCCTCCCACTAAGGTTGGGGGCTTTTTTATGGAATTGGCACAGGATGTAAATCAGGGCACAATTTGGGCACATACATTAAATGGAGCAGAGAAGCATATTAAGATGCCACTGTGTTAGGAGTATATAATTAGGCAAGATTATTACTCTTCTGGCAGGCAGATGGTAGTCTTCAGCCCTCCCTAAAACCCTTGCCCAATTTTTTTAATAGGCATGCAAGATGAACAGGAGAGAATATACAATAGGCTGCATTAACATGCCAGATTGGACTGAGCACCATAAATTGATAATAGTACTTTTGACACGACTGTGACATTAGTAGAATGACCATTATAATTAACCTACATCCTAGAACTCCTGTCATATTTTACAATGGCAAAAGGAAGGCCATTTATATTACAAAATGACCTCTGTTATCACCTTGTTTGGAAGGGGAAGGTGTGCCTAGACTAATCACAAGAAGTATAAAACTTCCATTTTGAGAAGTAGCTCTTTCATTGTTCAGAACAGATATTTAAGGAGATCTCACTGCTGTCTGTCATCTTTTCTGATGCACGGGATGTGTGTCAAGGTTCTGAAGATGTCTTAAGGAAGCAAGAGAGATATTGCTGTGAAGGAAGATGGCTGTGTGTGCCCCTCTGGTAATGCCAGATCTTTGTTGCTGTAGAAAGAAACAAAATCTGGAAGCATTTAGTTGATTTCCTGAGGATTAAGACAGCTCAGACTTACCACACCCACACCCTTCCCCTCTGCTTTTTGCAATCAGTGATGTAACTTGGGCTCTGCTTTTCCCCTCTCCTCTCTTTTTAAATGTTGAGCTTCCAGTACAACTCACATTAACGTTAATCTACGCGCATCGCTAAGAGAACAAAGCCACTCTTTTACACCACAGTTCATCAGTCCACACCTGTGGTTTATTAATTCTGGGGTTCTGTCAAAATGGCCATTTCAAAGGCTGGGAAGTGGGAGCTGTGCCTGAGTTTGTACATCTTCACCAGTGCCATGCAGAACACACAGGCACAGAATCCCAGCTCCACTTAAAATGGCAAACCTGAACTTCGTGTGCTTTTCATGTACCGTTTTATAAAAAGCAGGTATGGACAATATGTTAATTTGTGTTCTAAATTTTGAGACACTCAACGAAAATAAGCAGTACCCAGGCCTTCAGAATTTATAAAATGACCACTCATGCAAAAACCTAATATTGGTGTTTGAAATAAGGATGTCCCTGGCATTGCATTCCCTCTCCCCTGCTCGACAGAGAACAAAGGCAGCATTGTGTGGGCATTTTACAGTTTATACTGGAGGTAAGTGTTTACAGCTACACCAGGACAGCAATTTCAATGAGTGTGCAACCATCTTCAGTCCAGTTTCTATTAAAATACAGGCTATTTCAGATGGAAGGGTAGAACAGCTGATTTAAACACCTCTCAGCGATAGCAGATGGGGGTTTTAAGCCATACTCTGAGTTGACTTCGAACGGCAGAGAGAAAATATCACAGGAGTAGGGAACAAGCTGCTAAAGATGCCGGCAGAGAGTGAGAGGAAGGACACACAAACTCTGGGAAGTGGGAAAGCCGAAGGCAGACTGACATCATCGCTGCAGTCAAAAGTGTCAAGCAAAGATTCAGCTGAGCCCACTTGCGAGATTTTCCACTCCATTTTGTTAGTCACACACATGCAGCCTGACAAAGTGTGAAAGGCAGTGTCTGTTTACAAGTTTATTTTTCCAGTGGTTTCCTTTCCCTCCTTCCCCCCTCCCCCCTTTTAAATTTCCTGCAGAAATTAAGTATATCGAGGTTACTGTCAACGTGAGGTGAAGGGCTTCTGAGGAGAAGTTAAATATGTTTACAGAGAAGAAAGGGGAACACTCACACCATTAAGATGACTGTCACTAAGCTCTGCAGGTACTTAGGCGATGGAAAAACTTCAAATTAGGAGTAAGCTGGACAGAGACATGAGAGATAAGAGAATGCTAAAACCTTTAGGCTAGGAGCAGAGCTTAATATTCACAAAATTGCTAGCGCTTTAAGCATCAGTATCAAGAAAAATGTGGGGAAAATATCTCAAAAACTGTCTGGCTGGAGCAATTAGATCCTGGAGCTGAATAGCTTTATGAAAGGGAAAATAGGAGACAGTGCCTATTTGACACCAGGGGACCAGGCTTAGCTGCTCAGGAGCTCTGGTTCAGGCCTGTGTCTACAGTCTGTCTTCTTGGAGTACAGTGTGTGAGACAATGCCTTTTTCTCCTCACCCTGAAAAAGCCACATTCAGGAGGCCAATAAAGGGACAGGCATGTTAGGAGTCACTTCAGAGCTGGGGTTCATGGCCTGAACAAAAGTCCCCTTAAGTGAAGGGAGTCTAATTACCATCCACACCGAGACTTGCACCGGATGGTGAGTTGTAGATACTCAAAAATTATAAAGCAAACATTGAGGTTGTCCATAAAAGCAGAAAAATCACTGAATCTTCACAAAGAGCACTAGGCAAAAATGGGCAGGCATCTCTTTGGGCCAGGACCAACTGTTTAAAGGGTAGGAATGCGAGGGTCATGCAATAGCAAGACCGAAGAATGGGCTGCCCCAAGGATCAGTGGGATGTGTGTTAATATAAATACTACCTAGCCTGAAAAGCAGAAGGGGCTGGAAGGAGCAACCAGGCCCAGAACACCAGAAAAAAATTCAGTGTCGGCAAAGACAAAGTAATGCAACCTGGAGAGAACCATTCTGTATACTTGTGAACATTGAATGCATTCTGTTAGGAAAAAACCTAAATGGTAGATGATGATAGCTGAAAATGAAATGTGGAACCAAACAGAGAGCACTACATACTCTGCAGAACTACTGTAGAGAATGACCCAAAGGCTTTAAAATTTAATGGGGGAAGAGAATGTGAAATTGGGGAATAAGGCTAAACAGGTCTTGCAATAGCTGGTGAGCCTTGATACACACATTGGTGATTTTTGGATATTGTTGATGTGTTTGCAAATACAAATCTTCTCTTCAATAAATAAATTCCATATAGGTGGAATTAGTGGTTGGAGTGAAAGGAAAAAGCAAATCAAACGCACTCAATAACATTATTTTGTATACAAAGGGGCAGCAGAAACTTAATAAAGTGAAACTGCTGTCTTATAAACACATCCGTACTCAGAATCTGCTGTGTGGTTTTGATTAGCTTGAGCAGAAGAATAAAAAAGGAACCTAAAAAGGACAACAGAAATTGTTAATGACATGGTGACTGACAAGATTTTTCTGCTTAAAAGAAAAGAGAGAAAGGTTTCGTAGTAGATCTGAAACCCACAAAGCTGGTGATTGGTTAGGTGTCTAGCAATGTGGGGGTCTATTGTCATACAAGTAATGAAAAACAAAAGATTTGCAGCTATTTATTAATGAGAGAAAGAGTCACTGGGATGCTTTGCCATAGGAACCACTGAAGAGCTATGTTGGAGCACCCATGAAATAAGATTTATCGTAAAAAACAACAAAATTAATTCTTCAGAGAGCCACTAGTCCCAAATTGTGAGGAAGAAAGGTACCCTACAGGCAGACTGCTTTATTAGGCTCCATGAGAGCCATTGCAATAGAATCAAGATTAGGGTCACTTTTGAGAATTTCCGAAATACTTGGAAACTCCTGGAACCACTCCCTGCTTTTGCAAGATGGACTAGACTGTATTTCAGGTAAATTCATTCTTTTGTTCTCCGTCTAAGACACCTGTAAGACTATTTCAGCAATGCTTCGCCCAAAATACATGCAAAGTAAAAATCAAATAAAAGATTAGATTGAAGGCTCAGGAATAACGAGGCTGAGAATTATTAAATAACCCAGTTAAGCTCCATTTCAGAAGCACCTAATAGCACTTTTCCAGGGGGATCAGTGGCCCCAGGGAACACTACGATGTGTGTTAGCTGCAAAGTGAAATTGTACATTATTTCACACTCGTAATGGTAAAAGAGGAATATTAAAAATATTCATAACAGCTGTGCGTTTTGTGGGGGGGTGAAGGAAAGAAAAAGAAAGTTCACTTCCTCAAATCCAAGAGTGCTAACTATGATGAAAATCTTTTGCACTCCGGCTAACAAACATTGTCTGCTCTGCTTGACTGATGAAGATTAGCTGACTTCTTACATTAAAGAAGTTTGTCTTGTATGGGCTGAAGTGACAAGACAATAACTAAGTGCTAATTGTGCATAACCAACACTAAAGATATGCAGCCCCATTATGGCATGTAATAAATGAAGCGAACAACAGAAATATATTAGGAGCTTTAATAATGATACCAGAACCGTGGTTTGGAAAAAAACAGGATGTGAAGGGTTTAGGAAACAAAACCTAGGACACTCTGTGTGTCTCTCAGATGGGTACTGTGGGATCCTCTGCCTGCCTTGCTCAGAATACGGCTTCTCAGTTCTGTGGCAAGACAAAATTGATATAGGACTTTAAAAAGCATTAGAACCTATAATTACTTTGCATTATTATATAGTTTAAGCAGTGGTTATTACTTGCCTGGTATTTTAATTTCCCATGCAACATGATGAAAAAGGTCAATTTGGCTTTTTTTAAAGAGCGTAATTGTAGTGTGCTACACTTATTAGCAGCTGTACATTTTATGGTTCTTTAGGGATGTTTGATTTTTAAATGACTACAGTGTTAAAAAATAATACACTGTAGGACAAGGTGGGTTAGGAAAGCTTATTTAGAGCTCTGTCTAGCTCTGTTGTGTTAGACTATTATCTTCCTAATTTTTCATTGCTTCCCTAAAAATGTACATCTCGCATTTCTTCCCAACTGAAGAAATGAAAAAAAAAAGCTATAAAATGCTAAATAGGATCACGTAATAACTGAAAAATAACTGAAAATAATAGGGACATTAAGGAGTGGACATAATTGCCTCTCTCACTTCCTGGACCTCACAGAAGTCACTGGCAAAGCTGCTGCCAGCTCTGGTGGAGTCAGAAATGGAGCTCTTGGTGAAATCGCTGGCAGGATTTGGCCACCACTCTGAGCGTAGCTGGTAGAAACTTGGCTCTATTCACCTCTGAAAAAATCAGTTGTTACAATTTTACGATTTTTGACATTAGTTCTCCAACTGTGCCATATGGGTGATGCTTTAGAACAGGGTGTCAGGTTTGGATCCTTGGGATTTTTATAACCTACGGTTTGGATATGGAAATAAAAATAGGGCTGTAAGGGGTCCAATGCTGCTACAGAGGAAATGGTGGGAACAACATCTTTTAAATTTAAATGATTACAGTTCTGGCAACAGGAAGAAACAATGTGTACTTTAAAAGAAATACATGTGATAAAAATGAAGAATTAAAGCAAAATTAATGCAATAATGACAAATGGTACTGCTATGCTCTTCTGCAGAAAAGGATCTCA
>VZTG01001435.1:509516-531756 GCA_013397845.1 Melanocharis versteri
TTTCACATGGTTTCAAATTATTTTTTCTCCTCATTCTCAGTACTGGGTTAACTAGGTTCATTAGGGAAAAAATACATATTTGGGAGCTGAGTTCTAAACCTGCCTTCACCACTAACTGAGTGGGTGACCCTGGCAACTCACTTAATTTTGGTCTCAATTTATTCGTTACAAGGAGGTGAGACCTAATCTTCACATTGTAATATCCCTGCTAGATACTGTTTCTATAAAAAATTGAAATGCTACTTTCAAACCTCAGTTTCACAGTGCATGAGGGATCAAAATAATACACATGCATGGTTTTAAATGTAATCAGACATTTACTGAAATAGACAATCAACTTTTTTTTTCCCCTAGTAGGTTTGTGTATTATTCAGGATTTCAATTCAAACTGTATGAACTGAAAGACAGAATTTGGCCCTTAGCAAATACTTCAGACAACATAAGATGCTATTTGGAGAAGCATAAAACCACATAAAAGGATCTAAAAGTTAATGAGAGAGACAAAAATAATTATCTAAGGATCTAGATTACAAAGCACATTGAAAAGCATAGTTTTGAGAACATGTAAATTTTACATGCTGAGTATTATTTAGATTATTAGATGGAGATTTCTTAGACATTTCGAAGTGACTTTGGGACACAAGTACTACTGGCTTTAAATAGCCTATACTTTCTTACTTCCCACAAGGTATTTTTGAAAATCTTCCCTGTCAAACTGTAGAGAAAAGGAAGCAGGTAAATTTGTCCCACATGCATTTTCATGAATGCCTGGAAAACTTATTCCACTCCCACCCATCCTCCCTTCCCTGGAACAGTTTTCTAAATGCTCATTGAAAATTAAACGTGCTTCCAGCCAAGGGGAGAGGAGAAGCTGCCCCACTTTGCCTACTGAAGTTAAACCACACAAGAAACAATAGCAGAGAGTTCCCTTTGACCCTGCTCATCCACAGCCCTCCTGGCTGCACTCACTGGTATCCAGTAAAAGACTTTTGGTGGCTCTGCTTGAATTAACTCTGGTTCAATAATCAGAGACTACATAGAAAGAAAGAAAAAAGGTGGGGAACAAGGTGACCACAGGAGAAAATGGCCACTTTTGAAAAAGTCCTGGATTCTGTCCTCTATCCTCAGTGCTGCTTGGATGGGCTTCTCTAAGCCCCTCTCTCTCAAAATCTTTTATTGACAGAACTGGGGTGTTGAAAGAGGGGAGCACTATCAAGTTGCAGAACAGAGTGCTCAACGAATTGAAGCCCTGGGCCTCCAAGCTAGATTTCCAGCACTTCCCAGCTGCAGGTGGTGGGGTGGACAAACTTCCACAAGAGCTCGGCTGTCTGGGCACTGAATTACTTCAGAAAATGTAAAATTGCCGGTGTCCTAACATAGGAGCAGTTAGATAGCGTGGTTTAGATGCCTATCCAGATTAGCTTAAAACCTTGTACCAAAATTTCAGATACTGCAAAAGAGGTGAAGAATGGGAAAAGTCAAACGAAACAGCCCAGTTAGTTTAAGCGTGTTAAAGAAGGCATTCACACACAATTGCTGAAGCGTGCTTAAATGTCTGCTGAAATCAAAGGCACATTCAGTGCTTGCCTTGTTCGGCAGCGCTGTGAAAAGAGGGTTGGTTTTGCCAAACTAGAGCTGAGAAACCCTTTCACCTCAGTCCCCTCCATTTTCTGTTAGGAGCAAGCTCAGGGACTGAAGGATGAACTCGATGCTGGGAGCACGCTGATACTCCCAAGCCTGCTTGTGAGGATGCCCAGCGTGTGCCACCTGCAAACACATCTCCTCCCAGCACAGCCACACGCTGCTGTGTGTCAGGGCGTGTTTTGCTTTCACCTTTAGCTCACCTGCACGGGTAAATCCCATCTGGCTCTGCCAGGACACGGGTGGTGTTAAGCTCTCGTGTGTCTGCAGCTGGACCTGCACGGTGAAGGCAGGAGGTGCAAATCTCTCTCACATGAAGCTGCTACTCCTCACTCCCTTCTAATCTATGCAACCATCGTGGAGGAAAGTAATTGTGTGCAAACTGAAGTCCGACAGTTAATGCAGAGGAGGTTTTTTTTGCCTTCCTGTACCTGCTTTC
Organism: Melanocharis versteri; assembly: GCA_013397845.1. Lineage (NCBI taxonomy): Eukaryota > Metazoa > Chordata > Aves > Passeriformes > Melanocharitidae > Melanocharis > Melanocharis versteri. The sequence continues at coordinate 511,597 of VZTG01001435.1, forward strand.
ATCACTGCGGGTCGTAATTTAATGCAGATTTCCAGTTTGTTCCATCTGCTTGGAGTAAACTACTTGCCAAACTCTGTCCTGCATCTGCTGATGTTCATGCAACCAAGCCTTTTTTTTTTTTCCCCTCTGCAGACTGCATGAAAGAATTCTTTATGCAAAGTTAACGTGGATGAATTCCATTTTCAAACACCTCCAAACCAGACATTCAAAACAAAATATAGATTTACTTCTATATCCTTCCCTAATTAGATTATCTGTGTGCTGTGAAACAATCTAAGCTTTCATTTCAAGTAAGTATTACCAGCCTTAATTTTGCCTGGAAAAATTTGAAGCATGACCAGACATTATTGATGTAATAACACTTTTCTAAATCTCTGGTTTGAAAAAGTTCTGGGAGGTGGGAATTTTGTTGTTTGGTCAATGGAGTGTTAACTCCAAAGCCTAAATCACACAACTTTAAAAAACCCTTGTTCATCCTAGGAGCAAATATAGCTACATCGTTTATGTCACAGTCTGCTACCCTGTCCCTTCAGTCATGGAGTCAGATCATCAAACTTTCAGTTCAAAGCTAAAATGCAATTTTAAGGAGTATTCTGGCCAAATTTACTGTCTGCTTTTAATCAAGTCACAAATTTGTTTCATTTTAAATTTTCTTTAACCACTCTGATTGACTCAAATGAAAAGCAGGGATGATTGTGCACGGTGCACAATGATCTATGCCTGATATTGTGGAAATAAATTCAAGTTAAAAATGACCTCCCAATGCACTCAGGGCTCTGCTTTGCACCACCACTCATGCATCGTGACATTCTTAAACTTCTACCAGTAAAGTCAACATCAATATTACATCCATTTCTACAAAGCAACCATATAAACTTCATCTTTCTACACATGCTTTACTTTAAATCATGCATATAAATCCATCTACACGCACAGGCTGAATCTAAAAATTTGCAGATACTCCGCTGACGTATTTTCATTGTCAAACTCAGGCAACTTAAAGCCAAATTTAATGCTCCAACTCAGATAAGAGTAAGCCTGCAATCTCCCAAGCTGGTTCCCAGCCTGGGGTAGGTGTAACTGGCCCAGTGCAGTGGTTTGGCTCAGACAAAGTGCTGTGCTGGGAAGCTACTGGCCCAGCTAAGGAGCCACTTGCCACTTAGGTGTCTCTACGCTGTTCCCAGGCCTGGAAGCTTGCTTACAGCTTTGTGCCGTGTCCTGCACCGTGTGGGTGTCACTCAGGGCTGGACCTGCACCTTTCAGTCGTGACAAAGCATTGCTGAGCTCTGTTTGCCACCTGCCCTCCTTCCCCCTCAGCTGAAGGACTGATCTCGAAGATGGCTCGCTGATAAGTGTGACAGGATTGCCAGGAGTGGGATGGAGGGCAGGGACCCTCAGGGAGGGTGGCTTTCACCACGCTCATGCTCACAAGCCACGTGGGTGCTGCTCCATGCAGCAGTCACGGGTCCTTGCGGTGACACCACGCACCTGATGTCCCTAGCAGGGAACCAGTGTCACCTGCAGCGAAGATGTGATGAGTTTGTCACTTGCACTACAGCTCCACATCACCGCAGAGGAAGCAGAAACCCACAGAGGTGCTACTAAGGTGCATTTCAAACTCATCCTCCCACCAAGGGAAGAAGAGATCTAGGAAGAAAAGAACCCGAAGGAACAGAAAGCACCCCACGAGCAGTGGCCAAGCTTCTATCATTTCCCAGCACCTCTATTGTTTCTCCATCGACTAAGGAGAAAAGGTCCAAGTGGAGTGCATATGGAGTTTGCCCCTGGAGACTGGGGAAGGGAAGGAAATTAAGGTACAAATATACAATTAGCTGCCTAATGTGAGGGACATAAAACACAGACATTTTTCATTTTGCCCCAGAGGTGACTGAGAACGTAGAATCTCTGGGTAAGAAATCAATGCACAGACTGTCAGGTAAATACGTATTGAAATATAAGTGGGGGGTAAGTTAATAGTTCTGTGAGGTCATATAATAAAGTCTATAGTTCTTTCATCAGCACTGCGAACAATGCAGTTACTGTGTTCCTCCCCTGGTGTAATAGCAAAGACGGTTGCTAGACTCTGAAAATAAATTATGCCATGCTTTATTAAATGGTAAACAGCTGTTCCAGCCACAATACAGCACATGCTAATTGAAGAATGCCTTAAGCAGTCCTATAATAAAAAGCTTTTAAGAGTTGGAGAGGAAAAAAAGAAGCCAGCATCATGACAGACTTACTATCATGGGTTCCCTTAGTTAAAATTCAACACATGGGTCATTCAAGGTGAGAAGTATATTCTGGGAGAAGATCTACAGTAATGAACATTTAAGAATCATTAGCAGGCTCTTTCATGCCACAGTGCTGTAGGCAAAGACGTGCTTAGGTAGGAAGCACAGCCACAAGGTTCACATCGTGTTTCCATGTCTTGTTTTGCTAAGAGATATGTATCCAGTAACACAACAACTGTGCCAGGAGAATTGCGCTTTCTGAGGTGGTGATCCCCAGCCCAGAAACCTCACCACTCATGGGAATCACCCTGGAGACCTGAGCAGGGAATGAGAGCTGTGGCACGAGCTGTAAAAGAGCACACAGAGAAAAGAGGATACAAGGCATCTTGAGCCCCAAAGTGGCAACTTTTCCTGAGCAGGCGTGTCGCTGTCCCTCCGCAGGGCTCTGGCCCCTCGTGCCAGCCTGGTTCTCTCGAGATGAGGAGCTGTGTGGTGCCCAGCAGTTAGCAAAGGGGCTACTAGGAATGCCAAGGTACAGACTTTTTTTTTTTTTTTTTACATTTAGAGGTCTCTGCTGATCCCTGCAGTACCTTTCTAAGCAGCCTTGTGCAAATATCCCCGCTTTGCACCTCAATTTTCCCATCTTTACCTTGCATTAAAAGAACTGGAAGCCTGGCGTGCAAAAGTCCCTTAAGAGTCCTGAATGATAGGTACTATGAAAAATATAAATGTATTTATAGCAGCTACTAACTGACATAAGCATTTGCCCAAGAATGACGTTCAGATATATGGCACTCAGACTACCAGACACCTGCTTTCAGGGAAATGGCCCGCAGAGCTAAACTAGATGTGCGTGCGTGTGCATGTGTGAAAGTGTGCGTGCAAAATAAAAACAGCAAAAACAATTCCACAGCACAGAATAATAGGGAAAGAAGCCACGTTTTCCCCACTACGCAACACAGTAATTCCTTGTCCTGTATTTGGGATTTCTCCTTTCTTAAAAAACAACACTGTAAGATGAGTGCTGCATGGTGAGCGAGATGATTTTTTTTAATGTTTGCAATAAGCAAAGTGCTTGGAAATGAGGAATAAAGGATATGCGTCAATCCATTGGATGGCATGCAAATATTTCGTTCTGCTCATACAAATCATATGATGCGCTTGCAAATTCCTGCAACAAAGCACTGGTTTAATGGAACTGCTCTTCCTATAGAAATGGAAACAGGTAAAGTTTTCCTCCATTGGACTGTGTGAGCATTTCCTTTATAAATAAAAGCTGCAGTATCTAAGGCATTTCCTTTGTTGTGTCACCTTTAGGACTTACTATTTGAAGTATTCCATTGAAACGGCCGCACTCTGTGCAGTGTTCAGAATTTTAAGTAAAACCTTAAACAGTTACAAATCAAAGCATTGGGGTACTTTGAAGAAGCGCATACACTATATACATTGCATTCTGCATGCATATGCATTGCTGGTATCTATATATCATCAACAAGTTCACAAAAAAAACATTACAGCTTTGGGAAAAAATATTTCTAGCAAAACGTAAACATTAAAAAAAAAAATAGTTTTCAAAACTCAGATTTCAGCATCTTTAGGGCTGGTTCTACATGTATGCTTTCAAAACATGTCAGACTCTAAGAGAAATCACCATGACATTTTTCTGACATTAACCTAGTTGTTTTGATAAATATTGCACTACAATAAGAAGATACATTAATTAAATAATTACAAATAATGATTTTTTCCCTCATGTATTTATTAAATATTTTAGCTTTTAAGGTATCGATATTTTACACCTTCATCTGGTTTTATAGCTTCTTCCTCACTCTCTGTGAATTTTGTTCCTCTTCTAAAAGGAATGCTTGAGGAAATTCTGTGCTGTCTCACTCAAATTTATAATTAATGTAGCAGAAAATTATATTTCTAATTAAATAAAACTGAGCATGAATTGAGGCAAATGCTTGAAGCATTATAAACAGTACAAAGTTGGGAGAGGAACAAAATCGCAAACAATGAGCAGGTAATGTAACTGCATATATTAGAAACATCTCAATTATTACATCCACAAAGGCAGAACCTAAAAAGCTGCATTTCATAAGAAGGTGTCATGTTGACATATATTGCTCATTAAAAAAGGTGCCGTTTGTATATGGGTTACTGTTCCTCATATGCATGAATACTGGTAACACTTTGTGGGAAAGGAAAGCCCTTGAGATTTTGTGTAGTTTGAATATTTAATGTAACAATAGTTTGCTCTCTAATAAAGAAAGGAAAGAAATTTGGGAGACGAGGCCATAAATTTGCCTATTTATTATGTTGCTCTGGCTGCAGCTGAGTATCGGCACCCCCCGCACACCTCTCCAGATCTGCTGTTAAAATCAGTGACTGCTCACAGCGGCTGCTCTTTAACCAAAACTGCAGAGACTGCAGACGAGAAGCTCCCCGCCAGTCAGTCCCCTTTTTAAGCAGAAAATAGCAGGCGGCGTATATAATATTCGTATATTGTGTATATGTGTGTGTACTAACCTACTAGTTATCTCTGCTTACACCGCGGCTGTCAGGAAACTGTCAGCTGTAAAGGCGATAAGGTGGGCAGTTTAAAGAAGATACAGAAGCCTTAAGCTTCTTAATGTGCCACGGATCAATCCCATGAAAGCAAACAACTCCAAAAAGGGTTGTACGTGTTCAGGAAATCTCTGGGCTCCCCTCGCCTTGGCTGGAGCCGGAGCTGGCGCTGGAGTTTTCTCACCCTAATGACCCCTGAAGCGGCCCGGTGGGATTGTGGAACAAGGCCGTTCCAGGAGGCAGCTCGCTAATTGAGAAGTTGATCGGGGGGAGAGGGACCCCGCTTTAGCACGTTAAGTGTCCAAACCAAGCATGACCAGATTGACGTCGCCAAATCGCCGTCTGGAGGCCACTCCACGCCAGGAGCAGCAGGGCTTTTCACACCTGATGGGGCCCCGCTCCATCTCCATCAAGTCGCATTAAGGAAGGGATGTGTTACGGGGTTGGAGCCCACGCCCCGTGCGAGCGCTGCCCGTGCCGGGTAATTGCTGCTCCCCAGCTTTCCTGAAGGTAGCAAACGTGCCCGGGCGGTGGAGGCACGCCTCGCCACAGGCAGGAGTTGACGGCTCCCATCTCACAGCCCACCTTCATCTCCCCTGCAAAAGATCTCGGTTCAAGGGGAGCAGTTGGCAGAATTAATGCTCTGTTCCGTGCTGAACGGGCGTGTGCCAAAGTGCTCTGGAAAGGAGCGTGTTTGGGGGCTACTGCCTTTGTTCAAAGACACCCAAAGAAGGGGAGTTTCAGCGATGCTTTGGACTCCAGCCATTAACTCCCGAGTGCTCCCAGCTGCCTTGCAGGACGGGAAAGGCACGAGCCTTCCTTGGAGAGGAACAGAGACTGAAGAGGGGGGATTCAGAGCACAAAGGGCCGTAAAATGGTGAACTCTCGGCCTTTTCAATCATAGAGGGATGCCTAGCTGTCTTCGACACTCCTGAAAATCCCCCTCATCAGCAGTTTGATCAAGGTGACAGAGACAGTCTGGGATTTAATCCCGTCTAGGATTAAAACTCAACAGTTCCTGCCCCACGGTCCTCAGCATGCATCTACTTTAAAAGAGAGAAGTTCTTATTTTTCCATACTGTCGGGAGATGCGGCCACAATGTGGTCAAGGTTGTCTTGTCAATTTATCTGTTATTTATGTAGAGCAGAGGCCTCCTGAGCTGCACTGAGGTAAAATTTAAGCTAAGGAGGAAATATCGCAGGATGGGAGTTGTCAGGCTCTGAAATTCAGTGGAGACACTCACAGGCAAATGCTTAGGGGAATATTATAAAAGCTCGAGTAAATTTTTCCTAAACAGCATACATTATTGTATGATGATATGAAAGCAGGCTCTATAGGACTATCAAATCCAGACTTTATTTCTCTTCATATACTATTTAGTCAGATCTAAAGAAGGACTGCACAAAGTAAAGGCGTAGCAAGACAACATGATTTAGAGGAAAAAATATTGGAGAGAGACTGCAAGGCATGATATGGAGAGTATTTCCATATTTACTTTGAAATTTCTTGGGAAACCTGAGCTAGCTTTTGGTTTTTTTTCAGGAATAAAAAACTAACAGACAAACCAAACCCGCATCAGACCCGACATGTCTACTCCTTTACATATGTCCCTTTTCCCCTGAAACTTAGGGAACCTTCTGTGAGAAATATCTATCTGTGGCTTTAATATGGATTTTTTTGATAGAAATATGAAGAGAGAATAGTAGAGGAAAAATCTCAAAAGCATCAGCAAAAATCATTACAAGAGAAATAGCATCTAGCAGTAGATTACATATACTGTATATATTGCATTACACACTGCCTTTCACATGTTTTTAGATGGAGGTCACCAAATTACATCTCAGACATGACAACAGATAACTGCAGAGATCAGGATGAAATCCTCCACCTGCAATATCCCTAACCCCAGAAAATCTTGACTAACTCAGCAAAAGTTGTCTCACTCTGTTTCACCACCCTCCCTCTCAAACCGGTTCCTCTGCTCCTGCTGCCAGACACCAGATATGTCAGATTAAAACGCTGTGGCGAAGCCAGCATTCCTGGGCATCACTCTGGAGAAGGGGAAACGGGGATTTTGCTTGGTTTCTACTGCTGTTAGGACTCTGAGCCCCTGAAGATGAGCTGATACTGCAGCTTATCCCGTGGCTGCCTGTTGCAGCAGCCAGCAGCAGGCACTGCTGCCAGCACAGACAGGCTGCAGCGATGGGGAGCGATAAGAGAGCACAAAGCGGGAATGAAGCAACCCCGTTCCACTGAGGTGTCGGAGCAGGTAACTGTATCCTGCTCTGGACTCTCTCTGTGACATCCCAGGGCCGCCTTGCTCTAGGGCTGGTGCAGGCTGCTGAAGTCAAGGAGGTGCCTTACTGCAGTATTTTGAGGGATGGGGAGCAGGCAGATTGAACTGGTCGCAGTATTTAATGCACTCTGCCCAGCACGGCAGCCCCTCGGCCCTCCCTGCTGCACTGTCTGTGGCCAGCGTGTGCATCTCCACGAGTGTTTCTGGAAGGGAATACACTCTGCCACGGAAGCAGTGGGGGAGGTTGTTCTTAAAAACGAAAGTGCTGCTCAAATATATGTGAGCGAGCAATGTGGGAGAAGGCGCCTTTGGGAGGAGAGGCCTGGATGGCTCTGGACATTTTCATGCCCTGCCTCCAAGCTTGAGGTCACCCTGAGTTTGTGACTGTGTCTCCCCCTCCCTGAGGAAATACACCCTGCCACAGGTGCAGCAGAGCCCAGTCAGATCTGTCCTGGCACCTGTAGCAGCTGCTGTTGCTCCATAAAGTATCTGAAAAATATTCCACAGATGCACATTTCCACGCATCCCACCCACTCACAACCTTAAAGGGAGAGAAGTCTGGCAGCACTGAAGGAGTATTCTCTATTTTCCTGCACCTTTTGGAGGCCTTTGTGTCAGTGCAGAGAAGATTTTAGATGTTGTCAAACCAAAAAGGAGCTACTACTGCTCCACGCCATTGCTGGTGACCTGACTGAAGCACAGTTAAGCAGAGGATAACATTTTTGGTATCCCTGCTCCAGTACTGTAAACCTCAAGTTCCAAAAGGCATCCACTAGAGAAACAGGAAGTAGTGAAAATCACAGAGCTGCTCGCCTCAGTCTTTTCCATCTTGTTTCTGCCAGCAAAACACAGGCCATTGGATAAAATGCTAACTCTGATTGCAGATCTTTTGTTTATTCCTCCCCACAACTGTTCAATCCTTTGTCTCTGTTTCCACCTAATTCTATTCATTTTCCCTCCTTTTTATTGCTATTTCTTTTATTGTTATCTTTCTCCACTATTCAGGCTTTTCTGTTTCTGCCAGGTTCATCCCTGTGGTGTATATTTACACTTAACACATTACGTTTTTATGTACACCCTGACCCAATTCACCATCCCACCCAGGTTTCAAGTCTCATCTTCCACTGGAGTGCATTTTCCTTCTAGCTCCAGTTTCATTTCAGGAACAAAACTTTTCCTGAATTGTAGTGAGGCTTCCAATATTTCCAGTCCCACAGTTACCACCATTTCTGAGGATTTAAAGACGTGTTTGGCACGGCTGCCATGGCAAATTTAGGACATGCTCCATAGTCTACTCTGCCTTTCTTTTTAACTGTGAGGTTAGGTGGGAAGGTTTTTTAGGGTATTTGGAACTATGTGACCTTTAAGGTGTCCTCCAACCTGAATGATTCTACAACTCTGTGATTCTTGGTAGCTTAAGAGGTGAGTTTAAAGTCACTATTTAGGACGATGAAGGATGATAGATGAAGCAGTGGAGAATTTTTTCCCTTTCTATAACCAGCTGCTAGTTGTAAGAGCTGTGAGGGAGGGGATTAGGACAGGCCCCTTTGGAAAGGAGCCCGCCAAAATCTTATTCATTCATGTAGTAAGAATAAGGAATATTCCTGTTCATAATCTACAATTTCTTGTAATTGGCTACCCACCTCAGGCAGTACACAACCAACCAGACAAGGCTTGAGCTGCAGCAGTTCTCAGCTGTGCACAGCATCAATCATTCCTCACTATTTGAATAAAAAATTGTCTTGTAAGTTGATATTAGGACTTTCGGGGGGTAACTCGAGATTTTGAGAAACAGACAGACAAAATTCTCGGAGGTTTCTCATGTCCAAATTATTTGAAAATCTAGCCTCGAGCTCTTCATTTTGATGTGGTTCTTTTTAGCATGAGAGGGCAACTTGAGATGATTTTAATTTAAAAAAAAAAAAGAAAATTATCCTCTTTACAGACATGCACGTAAAGGGGGAAATAATAAGGCCAAAGCCCTTCATGGTACATTTTAATTGAAGCTGGAGAAGTATTAATCAGAGGGCAGGGAGACGTTTCAGAACAATCAGTTAGACATCAGAATTGAAGCACACCCAAGGCCAGCTCTGCAGGGCAGGACAGAGGCCGAGCCTTGTAGATGAGCACGGTGGCATTAGCCCACATAAGCCCGGCCTGCCCTGCTAGACCCAGCATTTCCCTCACAAACTACGGCTTAATGCAGCCACAGCTCAGCTGGGATTTTGTCACCTGCTGCCCCACACAAGCAAAAGGCCGCTTTTCCCTCTAACTCTTCCCAAAAGTTCTGTTAAGGGATTTCCCCGCTATTCATTGGCAAGTATTAAATTGACCTGAAATTATTGATGGATTATTCATACAGATAATGGCCACAAATTCTGTCACGTGCTCCTTATGTACCTGCTGGCAAACCCACAGGGGTAAGGGGTGCTATTTCTGACTGAGCTGGCCAAAAACCTGCTAGTCTGAAAAAGAGTAATGATCCTACAAACCTTGTTTGTACAAATATGGGTTTTCCACTCATACTAGATGGTTTTATTATACTGATGCAGTACATTCCTATTAGGAGTATTTTGCCAATATTGAATGTCAATATTTCTAGAAGGGCTAGCTTTCATAGTGTTGAATATTCCTTAGTTCTATGAAGAAAAGATTGCAGACTTCAGAGGGATGAATCATATCCACACCAATTTCCTGGATCGGGCCGTGTGTTACCACAATGTAAGAGTCTGTCTGGAAAACAACCCCAAACTTACGTGCAAATGGAACAAATGTCTGATACCAGGGAGAAGTGTTTTATCCTAATGAAAAAGCCTGCTTGTTAACTAGGCTTTGCTTAGCATTTTTATTTTTATTTAGAGTGTTCCCACAGGCCTATTAAATTCTCCTACTCTTAAAACTAATTAAAGGGTATTTTAATTATCCAAGATATCTCAATTCATAGATTATAAAATGTAGAAAGGAAAAAAAAAAAACCCATAGTGTGGAGTAATAATGTGCAGCATATTGCAGTTAGAGATATTTCCCCTGGATCATTGCTCTATAGTTCCATAGTCCTCCATGTTTTCTATGTATTTCCAAAACAAATGCTTATTTTCAGCTTATTTTGATTCCAAACTCTTGTCCAGCCAAAAGGGTTTCATGTGCCATCAAATAGTATTTGTTTACATAATCACAGCATCTCTGAGCAGACCTTAAATTCCAGAATCAGTGAATGCTTCAGAAAGTACAGGACAGAAGTTCGTATTTGCACCTGTGTTTGTTTCAACGGTTTAAATGGCTGGTTTATAATCACTGAATATTTGCAAACAGCTCGACTAAAATGCTTCCTGACACAGACATTAGCTGAAATTAAATATTGCACACTATCCTTAGAATGACAGCTTTTTTCAACCAATAACTAAGCCTATGCATGGAAAACTATAGGTGCCACTATCAGATCATCTCGACTAGAAAAAAAAAAAAGACAAAATTCTATGTTGTTCAAAAGAATTCAATTGAAAATTTTGTGATCTCACATTTAATCAATTAGTTATACGCAGAAAAGGAACCACAGCGTTTCTGAGTTTTTTGTCAAATTCATCATTTACCATGAAAAAGAAAATGAGGAAGGAGAATCACAGATCAAATCTATGATTGTTGAACTTACTGCTTTAATGGAATCTGATCTAACAGCTGAAAAGCAGGAAAAAATACCAAACAGTTTTTATTCCTAGGGTGATTTATTTCCGTGCCCCCCCAGCATCAGCAACATCATTCAGTTTTAGTGAGAGAAGCTAAAGTTAGGCCAAACTCGCTCCTTGTGCCCAACATCTACTCCTGAACTAATTATTTTAGGCAGGCTTAGGAAGAAAAGGAATGCCAGCTTCCAGAACAGAGAGGAGGGTATGGTAATAACCTTCTAAATTGTCATTTATAGTGCCAACCAAACAGACAAAAGTCATTTTGTGGGCCCATCCTTCTGTGACCATGCACAATTCCTGTACAGGGCACTAAAGGGGCTCCATGGAAGAATTTCCTGGTGATCCACAGCCACAGCACCGACGGAAACACACACCAGCCTCAGTGATAGCTCCTCCACGCCAGTAGTAGCTGGTATATGAAACAGATTCACAGTAAAAGCTCCCTGGTTTATGAGGGAAAAAGCTTTGTGTTGCTGTATCATATCAGTACATCACAAGCATTTCTCCAATAAGCTGTATAAATTTTTAAACAAGCAAATACTCTTATTGTGCTCAGTAGGTTTCACGTGTATTAGGAAGATTTGCAGGACTGGCACCAAATGGGCAATAGTCATTATCCTCTTTCTCTCTCTTTTCTTGTTTACACCCGTGTGTGTAGAACCACAGAATCAGAGAAGTTTGGGTTGGAAGGGCATTAAAGATCATCTAGTTCCACCCCTCTGCCATGCATAGGGACACAGAAGAGTGTATCCACAGTACAGTAAAGAGAAAATCTAAAAATACATTTAAAAGAGGGGGATTTAATTTTTTTTAAATTTTTTTTTTTTTTTGGTGAATGCACAACAGGCTTATCATCTTCTACTAGTTCTGCTCTTGTAATTATAACCGTGGGTCTTCTCTAATGACTTTTTTGGCATGACCAAATCTTCTGACAGAACCAGCTGTGCAGCTTTTTGCAATTCCTGCACTACTTCAGACACAACCATCCCTTCCTCTGTCTCCTGCAGAGGCATGGTGAGGGCCCCACACGGGTCTCAGCAACTGCACTGCTGCTGAGAATTTGAAATCAAGGCACCACACAAACATAAGTGAAATTACCAAAAGGGAAAGCGTAAGAAAGTGATGAAAAATAAAGAACTGTTCTGATCGGGGTGGTAAGCACTGTCCACAGTGCACTAACACTTTAATCATATGTAAAGGGGTTTCTAGATGTATTACATGGAGGAGTTTAACCAACCTCTGTGGTTTCACCCTCCCAGCAGCTTCTTGGTCTCTGGAAATTAAAGATATTGAAATACATCCAGAATGTATGTTCATCTGCTCTCCTCAGCTGCTGGTTCCAAGCGCATGTCCAGTCCCACAGTGAATCCATTTATAATCTTTGTTCCTCTCAGTATTTTTTGGGGCTGTTCCCCAACAGTCGCTGGTGACCTTTCCCCATGGTGGAGTCGTTCAACAGCTGGCCAGATGTGAGGCTGCTGGAAAGGTTAATTGCTGCTTTTAGGGAAGGAGCAGCTATTCTAAGTCAGAGAGAAAGCTTTCCCACTTGGAGGAAGAGGAGACAGCCATCAGCCTGTCACCTTTTGCTTTAAAGATGATTCTACATATTAGAATGCATGCTTAAATAAATAGTTCTACCTGATTTCTCTTTATTTGAGGTTTTATCCAAAACTACTGGTATTTTCTGTTTATAGTTGAATTAGTATTTCACCTACAGCGATCACTACTATAAAAGGAAACTCTTCATAAAGGAACTATTCAGCAAAAAATGTGTGCATATATATTTGAAATAAATGTTTTTGAAAAAAATATAAAAATTCTGTTTGCACAGTACGTGAGACAGAATAAAAAAAACAACCCTACAGTTAAAAATTATATTGAAATATTGAGTAGTTTTAATGCAGACTGGAACACCCACACATTGCAGAATTCAGAACCTGCAAGTAAAATTGACAAAACCAAAATTGGCTTTGTTGGCTTTTGTTGCCTTAATCTTTGAGAAATGTAAAAAGAAAACAAAGAGGAAAAAAAGTATGAATAGCGAAAGAAAATGGATTTCAGACCTATATTTGTAATAAACAAATTGTTTGCAACAGAAATATTTCTTTAGAGTGTGCAGTAGGACTTAAATTCGGCACCACCTCTTTCAAACTCTGCTGAAATCTTGCGTAAAATGAATATTTTTCTTCAACAATAATTTCATAACTTGAAGGTTTAACAAATATTTAGGCCCTGATACCACAAAAACACAAGCGATGGCATCACTTAATACAATTTTATATGCAGAACCATCTCCAGGCTCACAGTCCAGAAATTCAGAAATCTTCAAACGACAACTTCTAGATGTGCTTTAAAGGGCACATATGAGCTTGCAATATTTTTGTGGCAGGAGGGTTAACAATTAATTCATACATACAGTGTTATATTATTGGCAAACTTCAGGAATATAACTATATTATTAGAGAATTATTTCTAGGGGTTTTGTTTGTTTGTTTGTTAGATTTTCTGTGTCGTGGTGAATATATTAATCTTACCATCAGCGTGGTAAAATGCTTTTTTAGTAGCCAAAATAAGGCTTTAAACCTTTCAATTCCTCTCATCTCTGGGGAAGATTTTGGGCTGATGAACACAAAAATAGCGTGATATTCTGTGGAAAAAAACAGCAATCCCCCCAAACCCCATCTCCTACTGCAAGTGTAAAAACAAGAGGCGATTTACCAAAAAGCTCCAAATAAGGATCTTGCCACAGATTGTGCTGTCTGTTAAATCCAAAAGCTCTGTGTCCACTCATCCCAAGCCCCACATTTGTGTGGTTAGGATGGACACTCTGGTAGGTATCCCCTGCCTTTCCTAGAGCATCCATGCATTCCAACATCACCGTGCATAACCCAAAATCCAACCTGTTGGGGAGCTTTCAAGCTCTGAGGGCTCAGACACTCACATTTTACACTTTACTGAATCTGTTGGATACAGACATGACTCGGTTTATCTTCTGCACAAGTGCTGTCCAGTCAGTGTTTGAGAAGTTAAAACTTCTTCACCAAGTTGTGATTTTGCTAAATAACTCCACAAGGTGTATAAAAGAAAAATGAGTTATTGGTACCCCATAGACTGTCACACATCATGAACTAGCAATCAGAAATTTGCAATGAAGAACTGTGAAGGAGCAAATAAATTCTAGATCCAAATTAGGGACGAATAAGTTGACCACTATTAACTAAAAGCCAACATCTGATGATTTAGCGGTGCGAGGTTAGCCACAACAGAGCACTTGCTCACAGTAAACTGCTAATCTCACTATGCTTCTAAAACCAAAGAAAAACATGGAGGAATGCACAAACTGATTCAAATTAATGAGGACTCACTATTCGTTTTAAGAAAAGCACTGGGCGTGCCTTGCATCCGAAAAGCAACAATTTGTTATGCACTCTGGTGCTACAGTGCTCTGCAGCAGAACTGTTTAAAAATCTGAAGCATTCCTAAACTGTTTCACTTAAACATTTCTGCAATAAAATCATATTGAACTGTTGCTTTTATTAATTTTTTACACACTAGAGACCAAGTGAATGCAAGTTGATTTTTTTCTTTTCTCCCTTCTATGTTTTTTGTTTTTTTTAAACTTTACCTACTACTAGCAAATAAACTATCCCTCTTTTTTTAATAAAACCATGGCCTTGAGTTTTGGCCCCTTAATAGTAGCCTACATGGTCGACTACCCTTGGTGCTAAATTTTCTTAAATTGTATTTCTGTCAGTATATCATTTTTTTAAGCAATGGACCCTATAATAGCAAGCTCTGTTCTGTCAGGAGTACATTTTAACAGCGTGACACAAGTATTTTTCACTACAGGAGACAAACAATGATATGTATTACATGCAGTAAACATTGCCTTTGGTACATAGGGTTCTCTTAGCATTCATCTGTCTAAAATTTCATTGTGTCCTGCACAGGGAAAAAACCCTGCCTCTCATTATCTATTGCCGAGGGCTGTAGGTTTGTAAAGTGCCAACAATGCATTGTCACATTTCTCACAAAACAAGGGCTTGATTGAATATTACAAGAGCGGTAGAGACCCAGCAAGGTGGATTAAGGGATATTTTGATAGTGAAAACAAAATAACAAACCTTTCACTGAACTGCTTAACTAACAGTATTGTAATCAATTTTTTTTTTTCTCCTTAAAACAGGTCCCCTTTCCCCAAAACAAGAACATCGTAAAATAAAGATGTTTTGCACTTCATAGCATCCTGGCAAGAGGAGAGGAAAAAGGGCAGTTTTTCTGCGGGAAATGCACCCAACCCTGTGATTTTACAGAACAAGAACTTCGATAGCAGTAGTTCTGAAATTCAGAGTGAATTTACGTAGGGGCTGCAGTTCAATAGTTAATCAGACTATTATACTTCCAGTTACTTGGGAAAACAAATTTTCCAGTGCTCATGCACGTGAAGTGCCCTTTAGGTACAAAGGACCACCCCGAAAATCTTTACTTGGACATCTTTGCTGTACTTTAGGTGGGGGTACACAGCCTCACGTGAGCCATCTGCAGCAAGGTCAACCCCTCTTTTTGTGCATGGAGGCTGGGAGTGGATTTACAAATGGCTCGACACCGGCGCAATTCTCCTCTCATTCCAAAAACCAGCAGGACTGTGGAGCACTTTGAGAAGCCTGATTGTCTTTGCTGAACTCAAACATGACTTTCCTGCAGCACCTTAAACCCCAAGCACCAAAAATGGGCCACGTGCGGAGAATTATTCACGAGAATAAAATCAATCAAAGTATACAAAATTACTCGGATGAAAAACCAATGCATTATTCGCTTGTTAATTGATCCTTAAAAGAAATATGACTTTTCCCCTCCCTTTGGGGTAGAATCATCATAGTCAGAAAAAGAAAACAAGCAGCATTGACTTAATATTTTAGAGAGTTTGGGTAAATTCACTAAGCCACAAAACCATTTTCTGTTGTAGGCAAATCACTCCCAAGCTCTCAGTTGTCTCTATTATAAAAAACAGAACGGGACATTTTCTCAGCTCCAAGGGAACAGACACCTCGGGCAGAAATCCTGCAGTCTCAGGTTCAAATGTATGGCAGAACTTCCTCCCCCAAAATCAGGAAAGGCTTTTTAGTGCCAGGGAATTATTGGAAAGGGATTATAGCCAGCACTGATTTAAAGTAAGCTAAAAACATCTTGATGAGGTTCTCTGGGCCCAAAGCAGAGAGGTCCGCAGCACACGCTAAAGCAGGAGTCTGTATACAGAGGATAAGGTTAAAACAAACAGCGTGTGGAGTTGGGGAGGGAGAGAGGGAAAAGGGGAAGCAAATGTCTTTTTAAAAGGTGACAAGACTTCTTAAAAGGCTTTTATGGAAATTACCAGGGATTTCTTCTTCCTGGGAATATTTTAAATTAAAGCGCTGGCATACAAAACGTCCAGTGGATCGATCAAGGAGAGGCAGATACACAACTCTTTATCCCAGGCACATAGTTCATTTTGCATCTGATAACTGTTGGCTGTTGTCAGGGCTGTTTAATGGGTGAGGGGGGTTAAAGGAAGAGAAATTTACAGCTGTTTCACAGAGACAGAGAAGAGATCATTTGCTCTACATAGCCTTCAAAAAGAAATATAGAGAGTAGCTGGCATTGGTAAATGCTGAGTTTCCTTGCCAAAGCCTGTAGCCTTATGAGATTCTCTATGCATCTTCTCAGCCGAGCTGAAGAAGGTTTGGCTGGAACAAAATTGCTTCTCACCAGCAACATCTGCTACAAGATCTGGAGATCTCTGTCATAACAAAGCCTGTTTTCAGATTCCTGCCCTCCTGTAGGTGCTGAGTGCCAGATGAAGGGGCTGGAACAGGATAAATGGACTCTGCAGGCCCTACGTCCAACTGAGGGGAATTGCCGTAAGAATGGGGAAACGCAACCATAAACTCCCGTCCAAGGGCCCTTCCGACAAACTCTGCTTTGGCAGAACCAAGGGACGGCTCACAGCAGATGTTCTGGATAGACTTGTCAGCATTATTCCGAGCTCCTTTGGCAGCGCGGGTCTGTAAGTGTACAAAAATAACTGCGAGAATCTTAGGTTGAAATTTCGGCACTGGGTGGGATCACAGTTGCTGGCTTTTTGTTACGGAAGCTTCCCTGTCCGACCATGCGGGAGCCGCTCTGGCAGCCACACTCCTCAGCTGGAATCAAAGCCCATTTGGGGCAGCTCCAGAGACCCGACAGGGACGGGTTCCCGTGTGGGTCCTCACACACCCTACACTCACACAGCCAGACCAGATTCCCCATAGCAGAGTCGTGGATGTCTGGATCCATGAAGCAATTTATTCACGGTGCAGTAACACAGAAGCTGTTTCAGCTTTTGCCTCCGAGGAGGGACCCCGAACTAAGGAACCCCCCTGAAAGCAGGAACCCGTGGGTTTTCATCCCCTCACAGTCCAAGCCTGAGATTCTCTGGGGCCTTCCTGCTGAGCCATCTGCTCCTGCCTTTCTCTGAGTGTCCACAGGTCCATGAGCCCCTGCTATGAAAGCAGAGCTACCTGCACTGGCTGTGTTCCTCCACACTTTTAACTCTTTCCCAAGTAGTATGTCCAGGCTCCCGTAGGACCTGTCTGAGGAGGCTCCCACCAGCACTTCCCTCACCCTGACAGAAAGGAGCTGTAAAACTGGAAAACCCAGGCTGGAGATGCAGGGAAAGGGCATGGAGCAGAACGGTACTGGGCTACAGGAGACCATAAAAAAAAAAAGTACCGGGGAGACTGAGAGAGAATCTTATTTGTTACCACATCAGCCAACATTGCTCAGAGAGCTACTGCCCAGAGCCTTCCCTGCTTTGCCCATCCAGCAGTGTCAGATCTGCAGCCTGACCACTCCTAATTTCTCACACCATGGCAGGGAGGGGGGGGGCTGAGGGGGAGCTGCCCTGCTCTCTGCACCACAAAAAATTAGAAAAAAAAAAAAGCATTCTTTGACCCACTTCCATCCCTTCATTTCTAAAGAATGCGATGTTGAGGCATCAGTGACAAGTGTGTCTTTACCACAGCTGATCTATAAGGACTGCCAGGTAATTAGGTTGCTTGATTTCTTGAGACTGCAGAAAACGCCAGGAAGCCCACGGTGGGCACACGTGCCGTAATTGCTATGTAGCAAGATGCTCACCCATCTGTCCAGAGTCTCGTGTATCCATTCACTCCAACTCCACTGACAGACACAGAAGGCCAGTCTGACTTCAGCATTCGTAGGTGACATTGCTAGAAGAGGTTTGCCCCCACCTGCTTTTTACTATAGCAATTAAATATTCATGCATTTGCTACAAAGCTTCTAAAGCAGATGATGCATACTCATAAAACTAGATTTAAATCACCTCACCTTTAGTATTTCATCCCAGACCCTTTGCAACTGCTGGAAAAGGTGTTGACTACTCCTAAATAAATGCATGGGGGGGGGTCAAAACAGAGACAAACTTCACATGCTGCTCACAGCTCTTTATTGGTGCAACAGCCTAATGCAGAACAAAGTCCTTGGCTAGTGATACCATGAGATTTTCATGTGCAGACTAAAGACAAAGCTGGGGACCTGCTCATCTCCCTTGTCCATCAAGCTCATAGCAGTGGGAGAACAAGCAAGGAGGGGAAGCTAAAAGCAGGCTGGATTCTGCCATAGTCATCACGGTGTATCTTTCACCGTCCTCAGACACGACTCCTTTTCTTGCACCTCCCCACCGGAAATTTTGGGAGAAGCCTTAAAAAAAGCTCTAACATCCATTGTTAAAACTCACAAGCTAGAAATTCTGAGCCTTGGTGCAAGCAGTGACTCGGCTTGTGGGACTTTTTGGAATCACTGCAGCAAGTCGTGAATGATGTATGAAATGAAAAATCCCTGCTCACTGCACACAATTCAGATAGTAAAATCTCCCTGGAGCATTAAAAAAAGCACTTGAACGTGTCATTTTATTTTTGTCCTGTGCACAGAAGACTCCCTCATCTCTCCCCAAGAACATGCAGATACCTCAGCTATTACCAGAGAATGAGAAAGCGCTCTTGGAGCTAAAGGAGATGGGCTCGGTTTACACAGTGTTTCCAGGAAAAGATACAGGGACCTGGAGCAAACCAGACAGAATTATATTGGAGTCGTGTTCAGGCCTTTCTCCAAACACAGCTTTTTGGTCATTTTTTAAAGTAATATCTAATCTCATCAGCCTGACTCTATAACTTGATTGACCTTTGGAGATTGCATTAAGGAAGCAACAACAGCACGCTCAATGTAGTTAGGGCCACGAGAAGAAACATTTGATATAAATATCATGTGTGTGACCAGACATCATTTATGTTGGGGCAAATACAGCAACATGCTTTGAATTCAGGCCTTTATTCTTTCTCACCCCTTTACTGGAACTTTTTTCCATGCCTGCCCTTTGGTGGTGACCTTTTAAATCTGGCAGAGCCAAATGTCTGCTGCCATAATTTAGCCATCTTTTGACTTGCTGCATGTGGCGCTAGTACAATGGGATAGGACCTTTGTTCTTGTGGTTTTTGAATCGTGTGGTTTTTCTTTTTCTTTTGGGGGGAGGGGGAAGCTGTGGCAGCAGCAATGCAGAGCACAGAGGAATGGTGGATTGCTCTCAATAGGGATTTCTTCCTTACCAAAACTCCTGCGTGCTGTGGGCAGCCTCTGTTCAAACACACACAGAGCCCCCCTCATCCCTTCCTCCACATCCAAAATGACAGAAGATTTCCAGAATTAATCTTGCAGCAAAACCACTCAGTTTGGAGCACACAAACTGTCACTCTTTCCCAATCACTAAAAAGTGGGGAGTTGCCCAGTTTGCTGGTGTTCATTTTGAGCAGAGGGAGGATGGAAACCTGACAGCAAGACTACAAATCTACGGAAGAGTGATCTGTCCAGATGCAGATGTCTTGGTGGCTGCATTTAGTTTTAGGAACAGAAAGCAGGGGTCCCATCTAAAGACAACTGATGTTGTCTTCTCTTGACAAGTTTTCTTAAATTTGCAATTTAATAATTTTTCCTCCCAAATTTCAGTGATGAGGAAGGACAGTCACCTACACTGGCATGACACAACTGTCATCTTTCAGCGTTCTGAAATTTCAGGGGAAGCAGGGAAAAGGGCGCAGCTGTTAACCCTTCCACTTCTCTTGCTTCTTCGTATAAAAACCAGAGCTGCACCTACTCCTCCCCCTTGTACACAGAAGAAAGAGGAAAGGACTGGGGGGATAATCAGACACCTGCCCCTGGGGCAGGGGCAGACACAAAACTTCACACTGTACCCTCCACTCGTCAGCAGTTCTGCCTTCAGCAAGCAGCACTGCAGTGAGGATGAATTAACAAATTGGATTGTTTGGGGGGTTTTTTTTGTTCTTTTTTTTT
>VZTG01001435.1:531782-548934 GCA_013397845.1 Melanocharis versteri
TTTTTTTTTTTTTTCTGTAGCAAACCAAGAAGGAGACACCAAAGACTCTGGTAATACCTGCTCTGTTCCTCCTGTCAGGAAGATGCCATCTCTGGAAGCAAAGCTCTGCTGGCAGCTCCTGCAGCACAGGGGCCATTGGAAGGGTTCTCTTCAGAGCCTTTCCTCAGCAGACAAACACACCAGGTCCAGGCTGGATTTGGTTTCACAAGAGGCCAGCTAGAGCTTAAGGAGCCAAAGGAGCAGGGCTTAAAAGCATGCACAGAACAGTTCTTCAAAATTTGGGGGTGAGAGGGTTAGTTCTGGAGTGCCTCACAGGGATAGTGGTTTCCAGGCTCACAGTGACAAAAATCACATCTTTCCACTTAGGCAAGATTTTTTCTGGGAAACTTAACGGGCTTGCAATCATCTTCTAAATCTGTTTCCTTCTCATTCCAATTTTTTTTTTTTTGGGGAGGGAGGAAGAAGGGGAATGGATAAGAAATACTTGTCCCCTATACCAGTTTTTTGATGCTCTGCTAAAAGCAACAGTGTACTTGTTACATAATATTGACCGTATTGCACAAATAAGCCAAACAGGAGGCACGTGGGAGTTGGTGGCAAGAACCAACTTTTTCAAAAAGCACACCTTAAAACCAGAAGGATGAGGAGAAAAAGCTAGGTCTCAGAAGAAAAGGACTTATGGCAGTTAAATCAGGCAAAATTATAAAGTGGTTGTATGTCTGCTAAAATAACCTCACACATATATTTATACAAGCAAATACATAAAATAGATGGAAATTACTTTTTCAACAGGTCATGAAGAAAACTGTTTATCTGCCACCACAGTGAGATTATGTGATTAATAACAAGATTACTCAGGATCGTTAGTTCCAGAGTTATTTGTTCAGACACAGTACATACCTATCAAGACTGATAATCTGGCAAATTACAGTAAATTTTGCAAATATATACTGGCTTTTATTCAGAGTAAACCTCAGGGATCGTGTAGCAGAAGAGGTATATTTGTATAAGGAGGGAAAAAAGGTGGATGAAAACAAGCACCTGCTTACCACAGCAGGGAGAGGCTGCTCTTGTGCTCACCTTGAAATTATCCCACGGCCAAATTGCTGAACAATGACCTGCACTGGGTGCTACCACCTACCCGACACATTTCAGGGGTGCTCTTATAAAACACACTTCTATATTTTACCTGTAATTATCAGGTGAGAACCCACGAGGAATAGGGAGAATAAAGAAAGATGCTGTTATGGCGACTGCAGGAAAATGCTGGGGCCGTGCTGCACTTGGGGACAGAGAGCAATTGGGACCCTGCCTGGGACCCATCAGGGTCACAACAAAAGGCCTCAGAGGAGCACAGAAGACACCCAGCGCTGGATGTGTGCTTGTGGAGCAGTCCTTGCTCTTTGTTTTGCACTCTGATTCTCTTCCCAGCAGTTCGCTCCGCATTATGACTGAATTAGGTGAGGAGGTGCTGGGGGAAGTGCTCTTGGCTAACTTCAGAGTACAGCCAGGCTCATTAAAACCAGCACATTTGCTGCAGTGTGTGCAGCATTTCCTCTAGGTTCCAAGATTGTTTTAGTAAGTGAAGTTCTGAGCAGAAAGAATACATTTTAATTTACTTTTTAGTGGCCCTGTTGTAAGTATTCAATGTCACGCTGGATTTTAATATTTTTTTTATTACTACACGGAGCATAAAAAAGCATGAATGCAGTATCTTAATAAAAATGGACATATTCTTCTGGAAGCCTAAAGCTGCTAAGTACACAGCACATGTCCATTAGCACAGTTTTGGAGCATGAAGAGAAAGAGAATCGAGAACCCAAGGTTCACAAGCATCAACACAAAACCTCGGGGCTTTTTGGTGAAGTTTTGTCTCACCTCCTACTGCTGTCCCCCAGGAAAACTGTGGAGAGCAGAGCCCACGAGCTGCCAATGGGTTGTAGTGACAAGCCCGGACTTGGCCCATTAAATCATTCCCCAGCAGTTTGATTTGGGGTAGGGGTATGTAGGATTAGCATACAAATAACCATCCTTCCTTTGTCAGAGACAAACAGGGCAAGGTTTTCACAGGTGTCAAAACTCTGATTGACATCCCAGACATGGCAACAAGGTGCCTGGCCAGGAAGAGAGCCATGGGTTTCAGCTTTCCCTGGACCAGGGGGCTGGGAAGGGATGTCAACAGCACACAAAGAGCAAGGACACAGCAATCCCAGAGGGGTTTGCAGGCAAAGCCATTCCAATTTTAAATATTTGGCTTTACTGAGGCGTGTTTCTAAATTAACAGGCCCTATACCTTTCAATAGGATTATTCAGGGTACACCAAGTTAAGCATGTAGTACACGTTTATGGGATTAAATTTAATGTTATTTTGGTATAGGGTGTTCTTAAATGTATCAGATCACAGATTAAGAAAGGAAGCCAGCAAAAAACTAGTGCAGAGCAGCTTGTTATTGAAACTGCCCTCCTACTTCTTAACACTTTGTATAAGGCAGGCAGACACATTAGGCTTATAAAGACTTCTTTGAAAAGGTTTTTTTGGTAAATCCAAACATCAAATCCTAGAAACTTCTGCATTCTGTGTAAAATTTGTTTAACACAAATTAGAAGAGGAGAAATGAAGTCTGTTCTTCACGGGAAAAGGAGTTTTAAAGTTTTCTATTGTCTTAAAATCTTAATTTTTAATTCAAATTTTGAGAAAGAGTAGTAGCTCTGAACTGAGCTCAGTCCTGACTTCAGAAAAAACCCCACGATTTTAGTAGAAACAACCACAGTGACAGAAGATAAGAAAATAATTCACAGTGACTGCAATTTCCATCCCTCATCTGCAGCCTGTAACTCATCTGAACTATCCCTACCTAGAAATCCTTCCTTAAAATGCACCTAAAAGACAAAACCAAGTTTAGTGATTGTTACTTGAGCTATTGTTAGAATTTGATAAAGAATAATAAATTCTTCTGTTTCTTAGAGTGAACGTATTTACAGAAGCAGTTAATTATTAAAACTATTTGCATCAACTTTTCTCTAATACATATTTCTCTTTAAAGTACCTGCAAAGAAACAATATTATAAAATAGAATAAAATAGCATTTATTTTATCCCATGGTGGATCAGTAATGCTGTTCAATGCTGGGTTACAATATAATAAATACTACCCACTAAGCTAAAACCTGAGAGACTGAGTATACTGACATTTATGGCTTGGACACTTGTCATGAACAAAAATCAGGTTGGGTTCTCAAGCATTTGGAGCATTATATCAAGATATATATAAGAATAACAAGAGAGATGTGATTATTTCTGTACATTAAGTTTGAGCTTTTTTAAAAACAAAGGTGTGGTAGCAGCAATACAAGAGCAAGGGTGCATTTACCATCTGGTGTAGGATAGCATTTCCTTAATTAGTCCAGTATGTCAATTACAGTATATTCAAATGTACAATTTGACACTCTCACTCTCACCACCCCACTTCAAAATTCTAAAAAAGACACAATAAAATCCACAATGTTCTCTGCTCTTACCTCCCACCCCCAAAATTTTTGCATGTTGTGCAATTATCACATTCATCTGCTACGTGCCAATGTGAGATATTATCATTTTTGCAAATGAAAGGGTGAAAAGTTTAAATTCCACTACTACAGAATGCCACTTCACTCAAGAGCTGCAGGGGAATGTCCCAAAGAACATCATTCCAGAGACAAACACACTCTGCTCTTTATAAA
Organism: Melanocharis versteri; assembly: GCA_013397845.1. Classification (NCBI taxonomy): domain Eukaryota; kingdom Metazoa; phylum Chordata; class Aves; order Passeriformes; family Melanocharitidae; genus Melanocharis; species Melanocharis versteri. Next base: position 535,502 of record VZTG01001435.1, read on the forward strand.
AAGTAGTGATTTTCTGCTCATGAAAAGTTTCCCTGCGCTGTGTTTTGCTATAAAATAGATCACCAGGGTTCACTCTAATCCCAAAGGAAAATATCTTGCAGTTAATAATTGGGATCATTGTGCTCTTTGAAAAATAGGTGCCAAATACTCTCCAGTTGCTGGTAGCTGCAGTTCTGAAGCCAAGTGGGGAGAGGGACTGGATCATGGATTCCTCATACTGGCACTCCATCACAACATTTTAGCACGTGCCTAAATTAAGTCTGCAACTAACCATGCCAATTGCCATGGGGCTGTCAAAATGCTCCACTGTCATCCCTCATTTAAACTCAGTCTTAACTGATTTAGAGAAGATGTGACCATGATCATCTTGCAAGTACCTGTGGAACGTGGGATGCAGGATTCCCCCGTGATTTCTGCGTGTAAATATCACAGCACACAGATATGCAGAGATTTATGCATAATTTGAAAGAGTTATATGAAATTGGATAGATTCATACATGCAGATAAAAAAGATGCACCTTTCCAGAGGTGGCTTTGACATCCTTTTCACTCTTTTAAATGAACGATCTACTGATCTCCACAGATATTTTTAAATGTCCCAATGAGATGCAATGAGACCCAAGTGCTGAGAGGCCAATTGATCCAGGATAGGCAAGAAGCAGCTTCAGGAAGATGGGAAGTAACAGCACCAGAATTACGTTACAGGGAAGGAGGTGTTGAACATGCAAAGCTTTTCGAGATGGTAGACTCATTGCTTCAGATACTGGCGTCTGAGAAACTTCAAAAATTCCAGAATATTCTGACCAAAAATCCCCCAAATTTATAACTATTACTTGCATTTATTAAAAGGTCATCCATTCGCATGCTAAGGAATCTATTGGGAAATTGGTCATCAAAAAAATAATGCATTTAATAAGGTATTGCCAAAATATGGATTCTTAAGGACGGCGATAGTTAAGACCAGTTTCATTTGGAAACCATATGAGTAGCGTATCCTGTGTATTTTGGTTTCCAAATCCACCATGAATATACTGAATCTCAGTGAAAAATTAAGAAAGAAAGCAATTTCTAAAGTCAGGAGGGCTAAAGAAATGTGTAACAATCTTAACCCATTTTGATTTTTCCCTGTTATTCAAACATTCATATCCAGAAGTAATGCTATATCTTTTCCGGAAGACTTGAAAAGTACAGTAAATAGGAAGTTAACAAAATTCAGTAGTAGACCTTTTCTTTTAATTACATGGTAGAGACTTGAAGGTTTTTTCAGTTTTCTGTAAAATGTCCCCAAAACTTAATTAAAATTTCAAACAAATAAAAATAATTAGAAATGCCTAGTTTTTAAGGAACAGATATGTAGCAGAAATCAGAACTTTTTAAAGGCATCTCTGGGTTAGGCTATTAGAACTAAATATAATTCTACGACATTATGCATGGATGCTTTGTTTCACATATAATTCTGGTCAAAAGAGCAGGAATGTTCCAACTAAACCTTGGATATCAAATCCTGTGTCACAATGTAGTTGATAATATTTATTCCTGGAGTCAATAACTTTAATATGGGTATTATTTTAATGACATTTCATAAGAAGTGCTAGTCACAAAGTCACTTCTGATTAAAAAAATAATTAGCAAGGATGAAAACAAGAAAGTTGCATTTCTTTTAAAAGAGGATACAGGAAATACTAAGCAGAACTACAGAATTGTTGTTCTTTCGCCAGGAACGTTATCCCATCCTCTGGCACTGCAGAATTACTTCGGCTTTCCCCGAAATCACTGCTTTTATTAAGCTTTACTGAGCTGCTCTGTATTGGCAAAACCTTTGTAGTAAAATAATTTTCCATCAAAATACACGGCACTGTAGTACTGTAATGAAGAGCTGTAGGACAGGCTTTAAGAGGCACGGTACTTTCATCTGAAAAGTCTCCTGAAATTCTTTGAACGTTTCCAGGGGATTAATGAGGTATTTTGACGCCACACGAGAAGCGTCTGGTTTTCAAGAAGCCTTATAAGAGGGAAGATCCACATTCTTGAAAATTAAACTGTGTATTTTAAGCCACTAAAAATAACACAATTATTAAAAATTTGGCAGCTCTGAAGAAAAATACAGCAGATACGGGGAAACACATGGAACTACTGAAGAGCGTCAAACTTGAGTACACACATTTCACAGCATTTCAACATGACTTAAACACCAATTTTAACAGCTTAATTGAATGTTTCTTATTAGAAGCTATCACAGATGAACTAAAATAAGAACAAGCTAAACTAGCCAGAGTGTAACTAAATCAAAAGCATTATTCTTTGCAAGTTGGGTGGATTAACTGTGCGTGTGCGCATCACTCTCCTTATCCCTTTCAACAACTGTTAAGGTGCTTGGAGGTTTTCAAAACCTTTAGCAATTAGTGGAAGAGAGAATGTTCTTGCCTCTTTTTTTCCTCCTCTTTCCAAGACACGCTAAATGATACCATTTATGTAAATTTGGAAGAACATTCATCGCACACAGCAAAATTAGAACAAATGAATCGCTACACCTACCATTTTTTTAAGTATGCTAAAAGATTTTTGGGGCATATTCCCGCAGACTACTAGTCCCTTGAATGCTTTAATGCATTGCAACAAGGATATTAGCGTATAAATAAGGGCTCAGTTCTAAAAAGCTTTAGTGAAGAAAGTGGAGCTCTCAAGCCTCACTTCCATAAATACCTCAATATTCCTGAAAACCCAGAGTGCTTAAATCTTTAAGGGTCTACCCTTATTTAATCAAGCTGGGCACGAAACGTGTTGAGGAGGCATTTTGAAAACAATTTATAACCCACTAGCTATGAAAAGATCCACACAGGGTGTTTATACATGCATTTAAGCAAGCCAATATCTTGGGTGCTTGCAATACTGCCCGTGACACGAGAGAGGAATGGGATCTGCTAATCGGCACCAGGCCACAAGACATTTTAAGTCTAAGTACTCCTACACAATAGTTTTTTAAAATAATAATTGCCTTTAGAGTGCGAGCAGTTGTACAGGAAAAAGCTATTTCCTAAATTCTGCTCTTTTCAGTCTGCGCTGAAGCTAAATATTTTACAGAGGCAGCATCTTTGTAATGCTTATGGTTGAACACTACTTTCAGTAGTCAAGTCTCATTATTTACAAGATCTTCTCCAATATCCAGTTTTAGAGACTTGGCTTTTCTCAGGTCTTTCAACCAGCGAGTGAGAAAGAGGAAAAAAACCCAACATGTTCTGTCCCCTTCCTCAGCAATGGTGATCTACTCATTCTCATAGCTGTTCAGTGGTACTTTTAAGCCTGCAGTATATTTACAAAAAATATCAGTACCAAGGTGGAGGGGAAAGAGTGGGGGGAGAGGGCAGACTTTCTTTCATCATCCTCCCTATTCTCAATAAGGTTCTAGATGTGTTTAAGGGCAAAAATTCCACCCCAATATATTAGTTTTGTTAATCCTTTTCTTATGATCTTGCTTGCCTGGCTAGGGAAATTATGCAAAAAGTAATAAAAGTTCTAATTCAATTTCCATGTTAAGAGATGGATTTGGAGAAAAAAAAAATATCAGAAACCATATTCTTTGTGTTTACTAAGAGATATGCACTCCAACATTTAGTGTCATGGAGCTGGAGTTAAAACCAGAAACGGCAAAGATAATTTAGCTGCATGAATGCCTGCTCTTCAGTAAAATGCTGCCAAAATTAAATAGGAATGAAACAGCACTTTGTAGTCATTGGTCGCTCAGCGGGGTTTGCGTAGTTAAAAACCTAAGTGAAAAGGGTGATTGACCTACATTGCAACTAGCTTAGCACAGCTGTACTTTCATATTTCTGCTGCATCCGAGGAAGCTCATTATTTAATACAACTGAGTTACATGTAATTGTCGCTCTTTTATTTTACACTTCTAGGGGCCAGATATTAATCTCAAATGTGCAGCAGGCGTTACCGTGCATCTGGAAACATCCACGGCTGCCCATTTGCAGGCAAGGCTAAGAGAAGGGATTGCACACAGTTGCACCTGAAATTAGGAGGCTGCCCAGGGGTAGGAGAACCTCACAAATATGCAGAAATCAAATGAGCAGATGGAACAGAAAGCAAATCCCTTGGCACCCCAAAGGCAAATGCTCTGCTGTTTCCCTATTGTTTTGAGCAGAAGCAGCCCAGAACGTGCAACCAAAGCACATTTCACACAACCCATACCTGGGGTTTAAATAAGTAATAACATTCCAGTTAACAACCAGTTTGACATGTTAACAGCCCAAGGGCTGTTAACATAATGACTGGTCATTAATGGCAGTAATGACAGATTTCAAAGGGAATATTGTGCTTGTAAATGGACACGCTGCCAGTCAGAAGAGAGGACAGAGCAGGATAGGCTGATGCATTAAGATGTCACCGTACAGCTCTGGAGGAAAAAAAGGGGAGAAGAAAAAAAGTTCTTGCATATTTCACTTACTATAAATGGACTTGAAATATTGGCGTAAACCTAAGTTCCTTAAATTAAGTCTTCACTTTCTAACCCAGGAGTGTATAAGCAGAAGACAGAAGCCTGCAGGGGAATTATCCTCTGCATATCATTTTCGCGGGAGTGTGTTATTTCTAACGCGGAGCCCTTTCTTTACTCAAGTCAGTTCCCATCCTCGTTAACAAAACGGAGCTCGTTCCTGCCGCGGCCACCCTGACGCCCCGGCGCCGTACGCCACCTCGGAAACCACTGGAGTGCCGTACATGAATTACATTCCAGGGCAAAGCCTCTCACACTCGCAGCATCTTTCGAGCTCGTTACCTCATTAAAGATTCCTTCCGTTCCCTCAATCCCTCCCAATCCGGAGAAAAAGGTTTTAATGCAGTATAATTAACTAATTTTACCAAAGGAGACAGCTAAAGCAAAGCAAGTTTTGAAGTTCTGAAGATACAGAGTATTTATAAGAAGCTCAAAGTGGGGACCTCAGGGCTCAACTGCAGCACCAGAGCGTGCATAAGGGCTGAGGGGGGGTATAGTTTTTTTGGCAGGCATCTCTAAATGAAAGATTCTGGGAGTATTTTTGCAAACGGGCAAAGACAAAATCACACCATTTACGAACTTAAACGTGAATGCTGAAGCACCCAATCTGCCTACATTATTTCTTGTAGCATCTGTAGAATGCCTGTCTTGTTGAAAGGCATAATGAACACTGAGAGACAAGTTAATAAGCAATTTTACTCTTTATAGTATCGTTCAAGCCACATATCCTCTAGAGGGCACCACATAAATTAATAGGAAGCCAGAACAGTTTTACACGCAGCAAAGACTCCCTTTATGGTTGAAAAGAAAAAAAAACCCAAGCAGATAGTTTGAAACCATAATCGAACTCTAATGTGATCATTAGTACAATGCAATTTGTTCCTTAAATTCATATCAAGTGGGTTGCTAAATATGAAAGCCTATTTGACTACAAAGCTAGAGAAAATTTAACTAGTTTGTACATTAGCATTAAAAAGATCACTTTTATAGGTTCACTGCATAACTAAGTAGATAAGATGCAATGAGGCAAATGACTATCTGCAATTACCTTAAGTGCATCAGTTTGAAGTTTAGTGTAAATACCAAGTTTAAATCTATGCACTCACAACTACCACTCAAAAAAAAAACAAACCCAAAAAATGAAATACATTCATTAAGACTCAATAAATCCAGAGACAAAAATCAGAAACATCTTAAAACCAATTACAGAATTTCTCATGTATGCTGGTTTCACGTTCAAAAGTAAAAGGTGTTGTGTATGAAGAAATAACTGAAACACCAGTTTTGAATGTGATCACGACAGACAAAAAAAAAAGTCTTCTTTCTCTGAATCACTAAGTATGAGTTTTAACAATCTGTTAGCAAAATATTTACTTCTGTTAAACCTTCAAAGACCAGAGAGCAAGAGCGTGTGTGAATTCATCTGTGCTGGGGAAATGCTTTGCTCATATCTTTACTACCACATCATTTCTGGTTTTGATTTTAAACATTTGATTTCAAAACATTAGATCTGCTGCACTAGCACTTGGGAGATTCAGTAAGCTCAAAGTCTCCAGCAAATTTGGATCTCAGATGAAACAGCCATAGCAGTTCTCTCGCTCCTGCAGGCATTTGCTGTATAAATATTATTAAAATGGGTTTTAAAAATTGGGATGTTACTTCCCCCCACCAAAAGCTTTTTCAAACCCTCTCTACACACACTCACCTAAAGACCACAAGCGACCTAGGTTCATGTACAACAACTCCCTTCTGTTCCAACAGTTTTTAAAAGTGAGGTTTTGTTATCTACTACTTTGGCAGCTTTAACACAATGGGTTTAAGATGCAGCCTCTATGCTAAATTCCCAGCACTCTATCTCGGGTTCAGTTCAGAGCTTTAATAGGTAGCAGAATACTTTTACCATTAAGTAGTCTAAGCCCATCTGAAGAATCTGATCTGCCTTTCAGCCCCAGCTCAACAAATGCACAGTGCGTTTGTGAAGGATTTTGTTCCACTTCTTTTTTCTAGAGGTCATTACGTGGAGAGCCAGAGTACCAAGAGTTGTTAGTGCTTCAGTCTTGATTCCTGTTCCGACCTATCCATGCTGTGTAACTCGGGAACTGATCAGTGTGTGGGAACCTCCTATTTGGTACCTGTACTTAAGCTGAACTTGGAAGTTAACGCATTCACAAAGAATTTTAATTTTTCCCCAATGTATTAGTGACTTCAACGTCCCTTTAAAAGGAAAAGGCTTCACAAAAGGGGCAGGAGAGATATTCCCAGAAGTTCACCTTAGCCTGGAGCAGCAAGTCTCATTAGGCCTCCTCTACAGGGAATGGAGGAGAGGTGTTACTATAGGAAATGGGTGCTTGGAATCACCCCAGAGGAGCCTTTTCTCTCTATTTACTATTGAGAGCCCAGGGAGACTAAACTTCCCAGTTTAACTTATATCCTGCAGAGCAGCCCTATTGACACGGGATCTGCAGATAAACTATCCTGGTTCTGCTCATCAGTATCTTGAGTTATTCCTCAAATAGTTTTCAGGATGTAGGTCCACAAGCAAACAAGAAGATCTAGCTCTAACAAGCGGCCACAAGTTAGCCAGCATCCCACCCGGGTCACCAACTGAAACCAGGAGCAGAGTGGATTGGAGCTCAGGCACATGGTTATTAAAAATGGGAAGTCAGTTGGTCATCCTGGTCCAGCTTCTGGCAGCGGAGTGGCAACATTCGTAAAAGCCTGAGTGCCACAAATGAAATCCCTAAGCAAACTCAGAGGAGAAAAGCGAAGACGGGTGAAACTCTCCTCACTTGCAGGGTTCAAACCCTGCCCTGAAGCTGGGTGGAAACCACAGGTCTGGTTTCAGACTGCTATACCCGGCTACCACTGCGCTTCCAGGAGGAGGGGGAGCAGGAGACCACCACCTCCCCAGGAGCCCGGTGCTTTGGGGAGCATGGGGGGAATTACTCCCTTCTACACCAGTATCAGCATCAGAAATCCGACAACCACACCCACGATCTGGTTGTGGGCGCTTTTTGACTCAGATTTCAATTCAATCTCCGTATTTCAGTATTTGTTTCCTCATCTCCACACATACTCAGCCTTGCAGCCCTGCCTGTGCGACAGCAGCTCCGTAGGAAGGGCTGAACAGACTTCCCGAGTTTGTGAGCGAACGGAAGGAGGCCATGACCTACCTCAGATAGTCTCTGCGACAAAGGATAAGGTTGGCTTTGGTGTACAAGGTAGAGCCCACCTCCCCCAGGCGACAGTCACAGCAGGCACATTTCAGGCAGTCTTCATGCCAATATTTGTCCAGGGCCTTTAGAAGATATCGGTCTTTAATCTTACGGTTGCAGCCAGCACAACCTTTCGGCTTGGTGTCTGGCTGGACTGAGAGCATTTGTATACCTGAAATACAGTAAGACAAGAGAGGGGTGAAAATAGATATTCTCTCAGGCACAAAAACTCTTGCCCTTTTCTTCCTCCACCTCTCTGCTCCCCCCACACCCAGTTCATTTAAAAGTCAATGGTGTAGATAGGATAAAATAACCTAGTCAGTCCACAGCAAGCTGAAAACAAGGCTAAGATAAATTTGAGAGCAGAAACTTCCACTGCCCTAAGTTCCACAGCTTCTTTTTAACACCTCATTTACCTGGTCTCTTTGCTGAAAAGAAATAAGATTAAAAAAAAAACCAACATGAAATATTAAAACAGTTCAGCTGAAAAGTCATCCAATTTCAGCCACAGTATCCAATATTTAGCAACGCAAAATTTAAATAAACAGCGTATCTCCAATATTTAGCAACCCAGAATTTAAATAAACAGGATATCTATATGGCAAACATAGTTAAATCCACATATTTGGAATTATTTGCACTATCTTTATAAAATAAAAAAGCACTTCAGATTCTAAAGAAGAAAAGACTGAAGCTTTTAGAGTCACAGGGCAAATGTTTCTGGGAGATTTGACATAGAAATTTTGATGCTGGCAGGAGGGTGTTTTGTTTTTTAATATTTTAGTTCTTTTTAGACGTATTAATGAAGCGACGAGATTTGCAAAGACTTCAGTACCAGCAATGCCAGTCACAACCTGCAGTGTAAGGACCTTCTGGAAAACCCGACTTAAAGTAATCTGTGCAAGGCCAGAGAGTTTCTAGTTTGTCAAGGAAAAAAAAAATGCTGCCCCACTTTCCAATCCCAGTTTTAGCCAACAGTTACTTCGGGACAAGGAGTACAGTAGTGTCCATTAAGTATATATACACCTTTTGATGTAATAGCTGAGAGCATTTAAAAAAACCATTCAAACACCTGAAACACTGTTTAATGGACAGAACCGGCAAAAAGTGGAGCACAGTTGAGCGATGTTACTCAGAGCAAGAGAGCCAGCTTCCAGGGATCCATTCAAAAATCAATTGCCCTCGGCTTTACAGTAAATGGGGAGAGGTCACTGCCCCAAAGTGCTCGCAGACTGGTCTCTCTGGTGAGCTGCACGAACTGCCATCCCAGCACACCCAGGCTAATTCCCTCAGAGTTACCTCCCAGGATAAGCAAAATAATAGCCCTGTGGGTATTTTAGTGGGCATCAAACAGGCACAGGAGAGAAGAGAAGAGAAGAAACAACACGCTGCTCAGTAGGTGAGTATATCTCACTGTTTTAAAGCCAGTGATGTAACTTAGAAAAGATGCCGCTCACCAGAGAGCATCTGAATATTGCAATGGGAATTTGTCAAGCCTGGGGAACGAATGCCGTCGCCAACAAGCAAATCCTACCCCAGCATTTGGGGTATGGAACCCTGTTGTTATGCAGAGACTGGGAAAGGTCGAATAGAGTCTCATGTCAAAGAAGAGCAAATTCAAGAGCCCCTCATCATGAACGCTCTACTACCTGGAGTTAAGAAAGCTTGGCAGCCCCAGCTTCTACCAGCAGATCTCGGCTGGTGCTGTAACACCCCACCACTGGCAGGCAGGCTCAGGGAGCTAGAACACAGATGAGTTGGGGTTTGCTTGGTTTGGTTCGTGTTTGCTTTTTTGACATCTCTCGTAAGAAAAACACGAAAACCAGCGTAAAGTGCTGGTCGAGTGCTTTACACTGGTTTGAAGCAATGGTAGAGCGTGCCTTTATGGATATTAAGGCTGCAAAGACTAGGGGCTGAGGCATCCCAGGCATCTCCACACAGGTGTACGTAGAACACATGGAATCCACGTGGAGTGCAGCGACTGCGTGGCCACTTAATCGACTTTCCAGCGCTCCCAAGATGAGCTCCTAAGTTCCACCTGCAAAGCTGATCGCTGAATTAGAAACAGTAATTCTTGCTGCAAAATATGAGCACAACAGCCCTGCTCCCCTCTTTGCAATGCAGCCTGTCACACACCTTGGGGTGGTGCATTTATCTGGTGGACGAGCTGTTCAGTGGCGTGCAGGCAGTTCTGCCGGCGGACGCCCCGAAACGCTGCACGACATCTAGAGCTCATGACATAAGTGTAAGGTCTGTATTTTTCTATCAACCGGTATAAAAATTGTCGGCGCTGCCCCTCCCATCACTCCCCAGCTGATGTTCAGAGCTCCTCACCACGTAGAGACTCCCAAGATCTGTCTCTCATTCCCAAGGGGGAGGATGAGATCCAGCGACCTGCACAGGGTTCCACAGTCTGTGGCAGATCTGGGAATGAACACACACATTTCCTCTTGAGAAAGCACCACGAGACAAAGGCTGAGCCTCTACAGCATTTTCAAGGGACAGCTGACTCCCCTGAATCCACGGTACATCCACGAAACAGCAAAGTAACATGACTACAAATAAACAACTCAGAGCAGGGAAAATATCAGAGATTTCTGGTAAGGAACCTATACCAGACTGCAAAGGGAAGTCCTGCTGAAACTCTAATGACATCACTTGGTAGAAAACCTTAATCTGTAATGTTGCTTATCACAGTAGGGTAGAAATATCCACTAGGTGCCAACAACAGGCTTATCCCCAGACCCTCTCTTTAGTCATGTAGAGGACAAATGCATAAAATCGGCCACAATTTGTATAAACTTCTTGTAACTCAGTAAAAAAAAAGTTTAGAAGCATGAAGGGCTGTTCTAGGACTCTAATCTTTAGCTCGAGGGAAACCAGAATAAACTAGGAGCTAACACAGTTAAAGGCTTTAACGAAAAAAATCTTAATGTAAAAATTTCATCGCCTGATAAGGAAGCGGGTTAGAGAGTGGAGGCTGACAGTCTCTGATCCAGGCTGATCTACTGTCCTGAGCTGTCTGAAGGGAACAAGATGCCACAGAAACACAGCCAAACAAGCGAATGTCTGAGCAGATTGCAGTAATCAAGCCTGATAATTCCCGAGGTATATGCTGCAAACATGAGGTTATTGTATTACAAATAAAACTGCAGCTTGCACATAGCCTGCACAGCTTTTGGGGTATTTGCTACATGAGGAAAGCAGGCAGCTTTCCTGTCACTCACGCTGGTTAGCCTGAGCCTTTCTTGTAGGGGCAAGTGAAAAGGGACAAACACCCCATGGAAGGAGTATTTGCAACCCTGCATGTCTATTTTCCTGAGGCAGAGAGAAAAGGTGGTGCTGACACCCCACTGGCAGCATCTCCAGATTAGGGATTCAGTCTGCAGCAGCTTTTGGAGGGAAGGAATGCTTTTCTCCTCTGATAGATCTGTTCTGTTCTCAGTTTACTTGCAATGAAGCTGGTTCTATTTTATTATTTAAAATTCCCCAAACTACTGCTTCATTGTAAAAAAATAAAAGTTACGCTTTTTTTGAAGCGTAGAAGGGTTCTAAACAAAGTCAAGAAGTGTTTGACATATCCCTGAATTTGAAAACGTCCTTTGCTTCACACGCCCTGTTTAAATCCCTCGGTTTTGACAACAGAACATTTTATTACTTTTTTCCCTGTATTGTATGAGCCACCTCAACGCAGATCACCTCACAGACCATCTCTCTCCCCTTTAACATTCCCATAAGATCTCCGATGCAGTTGCACTTTTCAGATACGTGCTCGTGTATTTTTAGCTCTCCCTTAATTTGGCAATAAGAATACCTTGCAGCTTACTGTCAGCCAGCTTTTCACAGGCTGCGGTTTAAGGACTCGTTTATTTCCTAGGACATGGGAAGGGCCCTTTCAGAGGCTGACAGCACCCACAAACCCATCCAAACTGCTCACTGCTGAAATATCAGGTGGCAGTGCACAGCACTGCTGCCTGGCTGCCTTCCTCTCCCCCTCCCCCAGGAAAGCAGAGCTTATGGAGCACTTTCAAAACATCATACAATTCCCTAAGTGCTACACCCAGGCTGTAAAAAAAAAAGAAAAAGAAAAATCAAACCCAGCTTTCCCTTCAGTTCTGCAGAGTCCTACCCATGCTCTGCATCACAGAGCAGATCTGTTCTCAGAACTGAGAAATTTCAGTGCCTAGTCTGTCACTGTCAAACAAACCCTTTTTATTTCACCCCAATATGCTTTCAAGGGCTTCCTCTATCCTTCCCTCCCTTCCTCCACCCCCAGTCCCCAGGATACTGCACATAAACTGCAGAGCTGTGGCAGGAATAAGACTTCTTCATCACCATTCACCACCTTTAGGATTTTTTGAAGGGAGAACTTAATGACATGACTTGCAGGTTTTCAGATTTCTTTCGATCTCCCCAAATAAGTTCGATGCAACTGACTCCCCTCCCTGTTTATTGTTATTATTGTGTGATGAAACACTGTCAACTGATTTGTAACTATAATTTCATGATAAAGAGGAAAGCTTGCTGGAAAAAGCTAAATTAGGCTCCTGGGGAAGGCAGAAAAGCAAAAATCCATCTCACTCAAATCATCACCCTTCTCGAAAATCAAAGGGAATGAAGATTTGATGTAATGAACTATATTGTGTTAGTGATTTAGAAGCATCTGTAAGTGGGATTAGTCCCTGATGGTGCTGAGCGTGGCATGAGACACTCAGAACTCAGTTCTTGTTTGTGGTACAGGCAGTCCTTGGGAGGAAGAGCTGGATATTATGCATGCACTGGATCTCTTACAAACTTTTAAAGACCACTCTTCCCCCCTTTTTCAGAGGCATGCACACAGTTCTACCAAGGACAGTAGCACAAACAGCACAGAAGGGAAAACTTGCCTTTACTTAGGGAAAAAAATATTGAAGAATCAGTTTGGAGCAAATTAAGTGTTGGGTGCATCAGTCTTTAAAAGCAAACTGACAGACAACATGCAGTCAACAAGAGAGTTAGGGGTCTAGGAGGAGATAAAAAGAACACTTTTCTAACGCTTTCCCACTTTGTAGCTTCATCCTAAAAGCATTCAGAGCTCCAGTAATTCAGGGCAACACACACACAGACTCGGGAAAAAAAAAAAAGTTAAGGTTTCAGAAGCTAAGAAACATTTCAGAACTCATATGTAGCACATCAGGAGTCGTAACTAGTTTTAGATTGGCATGTAAATTGTTCTGTGGAAAATTCTTATTGCCTCCGAGACCCTGCTATTCTGAGTTATTTGACAGTTTAAGGGAAATCATAATTAAAAAAAGAGACATAAATAATAGCCTGTGCAGTGTGGTGCACAGAAATAAGTGGAACCATTTCATTTAAACTCTGGTGAGCTTTTAATTGCCTGGATTGCATTGTGAACCAGCCTAACGGTTGATTGCCTCCATTATGCTCTCTTGTTCTGTGCCATTCATCCGCACAGTCTCAGCTTCTGTAGTTAACACAACAAAGTAACCGCAACTCCATAACACTCGGGGGTTTTTTAAAAAATAAAAGTAAGGATTTCAGTGCTCTGAATATAGCCTCTTCTGTACACTTTTGAGTTAATTTTCCATGGTATATAACTAAACTTCACCTCCTGCCCCTTCTTCTACAGAAGAATCTGCTTTTTTCTTTATTATTTTTGATTTTTTTTCCCTTCTAAATAAAGGATATGGGTTGGGAAGGAGGGGATTAAAAAAAAA
>VZTG01001435.1:557941-597941 GCA_013397845.1 Melanocharis versteri
ATTTCCTCGCTCTGGCTACCGAGCCAATGGATTTTACACACCTCCCGCCCTTACTCTGCCAAGTAAGGGCTCGGGAAAGGAACTACTCACAGAAATAAGCAGTTGTGAAAGCAAGCCTTTTTCCTCTTCTTCTTTTTATTTTTTTTTTTTTATGGAAAAGTGCACCCATGTAAAACCAGCTCTCGCGCTTGTAACAGATTATACAGAACACTGAGTGATAAATAGAGTCATGTATCTTGTATCAGACTCGAGACTGCAGCATAGTAGTCACTGAAGAGCATTATTGGAAGTAGAGCAAGATCGTTCAGAGGTTGAAGAATTAAAATAAAAAGAAAGAAAACATAGCCCATTCAACCAGCACACTTTGAAACCAAGGTGTGATGGAGGTATTTCAGTGATGTTTTTTCTGGCAACATAAATGAAGAGTGTAATTTAAATAAATCTACTAAATTTCATCTAAGAAAGATAAATGTAAGCGTTGCAACTTTTTTATTGACCTTCTATTAGCAGTTTCAAGTATTTTTCTCACACAGAAGGTGGAAATTCAGGTGTTCAGTGTCCAAAGATCAATCAAGAAGGTTCTAACAGAGCTGAGAAATACTACTTTTGTTGTCTTGGTTACTTTTTCATTTTAAAATCAGTAATAATCTCGGATCTTGTCATCAGGACTTAGTGAATTAAGTGCACATTTTTGCACTGAAATCCTTTGTCTTTAGCAATGAGCACTAATTTTAGCGCTACCCCCCTACAGGATGTTTGGCAAATACATTATGACCCTTTTTAAAGCTTGGATCAAGGGAACAGCTCACATGAAGTCCCACTGAAATCACTGAGACTTTGGGCAATTGAGCTACATGTTGGATCAGGGCCATATAGGAATTGCACAAAATGAGGGCACTCTCATAAAGAGAATTAAATAAAAATAAAAATATCAAACTGTGGCTGATGAAGAGTATATCGTAAAGATCACGCTCAAGATACTAATGGTGTTAGAGAAATTAATTTCTTTACCAATTATACTTTTTTAACATTGCACCCAATAGAGATTTTATTCAGCTCCTAGAAGGTTAAAATTTAGGTGAGGAAAAGAAGAAGAGAAAGGATAAAAAGCCCATCTGGCCTTAAAAAAAGAAAAAAAAAAGTGTACTAATTTTTAACCCAGATTTGAAAACTGCCAAGTTATAATAAACACCTGGAAACCTGGGTTTATAATGGAAACTACAAGTGACCTCTGGTTGCAACGGAGCCTGGACAATAACAATTTGCAGAGCAGCTGAAAGTCATTCATAACCAACTGAATAAACTGACTCTGAAGTAGGAGAAGCAACAGTGTCGGTGAGAACGCGGTTCAAAGCCTAACGTAGCAACTGGCGAGATCTTCATAGGAAAAAAATTAAAGCCTTGCCAGTTTTCTAAATGGCTTTTTCGGGCATATTGCCATCTCCTGCCACTCCCCCCTTCCCTCCCTTTGAGGATATCAAAATACAGGCAGCTTGTTCTTTCTAAGGCTAAATTCCACAAACTACAGTTTCGATCTCAACAAAGTAATCCCTGTGATGGTACGAGGGCCTCACCTACAGAGCCCGGCCGGTCTAGGGACTGGCATCAATTTCTCTTTCACAATTATTATATCCTTTGTCGTGCTGTGCATTCTCTGTACACACTCTTTGAAGAACAAAACAAAAGAACGTCCATAAATAAAAAGTGGTCGCTTATGTTGAAACCCTCCCTGCCAAGTCCTAAAGAGGAGACACCATGTGTAAGGAGAGAAAGGCGTATAGCAGGAAACTCGAAATGCAACGTGGCTCATTGTCCCTACAGAAACAACTCAGGACAAAGTTTGCCAAAGTACTTCAGAGGTTTAAGAAATAATCCCATTTTCAAAGGTCAGTTAAGAAATAATGGGTCTGTCCATCCACTTGCAATGAAACCTATGCCTTGGAGGTCAATGGGAATACACACAGAAAGTGGAGTTAAAAAGCTCTGTGAGTCTCTGTGGGATCTGAGTGTAGTTTGTCCCTTTTTTCCAAGGTTTGGCTTGCTATTACAGAAGACCATTTCTAACTTGCATTTCTTTTAAATGCTGCAGTAATGGGTACACCTCTTAAGTATCCTCATTCTCTCCAGCTAAATCTCGCCTTCAAAGCCTCCTTCCCAAGAAACATTGCAGATTTCTGCCTTTTGTTTGCATCTCTCCAAGTCTTTCTGAACCCTGCCAGCAAGTGGAGCCCTCACCTGTGAGCGAAGCAGGCAACGTAGTCCCTGTCCTTCAGTAATTTCAGGTTCTTCTCTGCAGGATCAAGACTGGTGCCAGCAAGTTTCAGGCTCCTCAGCTGAGCAAATTTAGCTACTAATGCCCAGACTCGAAGTTTTATGAGTGATTAAGGGTTGGCACACGCATGCCACCAGCTGGAACATAGTTACCAAAACGTAGGCCTGTGAGAAGGCAGAAAAGGGGATTGGAATTTGAGGAACTCCCCGGTGCCCAAGGTGTTGCAGTCTGGGAGGTTGAGCACAGAACCCTCTGAGGGCTCGGTGGGAGCACTGAAACTCGTGGTTCAGTTTGTGCCCTGTGCAGAAAGGAAACGGGGTGGGATTGCTTAGCTGTAAATACAAACGAGGGCCAAAGATGAGGACTGAGAGTGAGAGTCACTTTTAGAAAATATCCTGCCAGGGGTTGGTCTTGCACCATCTTTAGGGATATAATGCCACCTACTGAGTAGCCACTGGTGCAGCCTGGGGCTCCCAAGCTTTTCCCAGGGGATCCATAGCTACGTACTGATCCGAGCTTGACCCTACTTAACATATGAGAAGATCAGATCCCTAGCAACTGGGATGGCTCTAGGCTATTTACCAATAATTATCTGTATTTATTGATGAATTTATGAAAACCACCAGCTTTGTGGGTGCTTGGTACCCTAGTACAGTAGGAGACACACCTAATTTTAATTTTATTGTAGGGGGAGCTCTATGAAAACTGCTTTGAAAAGTATCCTGACCACCACCATGCATGATTTCTCCCATGGGCTCAGATGCTCCATGAGGATTCAACAAGACTCTGTGGTAGGGGAATATGAGGAGTAGCAGAATGAAGAGACGAGAATTAGAAAATCCTAAGGTAACAGTTAAGAACAATTCTGCTACAAAAATCCAAGATTGATACATCCCCTAATAAAAGCGTGCTGTAGCACAGTCCTGAAGTAAGAACACATACTCTTAGTCCAACCATGGAACAAGGGCTCATTCAGTTATGAAACATCTCATTTCTTCAGTTTTAGGCCTTATATAAGCTAGCACCTTCAAACCCCAGAAATAATACAAAACCGTGTGTTGTTTCTTTCCTCCCTGTGGTGTGCTTACCTAAGTATGCAAGTCGTATGCAAGTCATTCACCAAGAAAGATCAATTCAGTACTTCAAAATCCTCGTAAGAGAGAGGGATTCATCCCATCTCAGAAAGAGAAAGCTAAACCACTGACACTGCAGCTTTCAACAGGGCCTATCCACTTCAGGCAGCTAATATTTCACAACTCCTTTTTTTTTTTCTTTTTTTTAAACGTTTGGTATCTCATGGTTCTTTATGTGCTGAAAGCACTGTTCCTATTCATTTCAGGTGGGAGTATTTGGCACCTTTGCCAACCTGACCCCAGGTGCCTTGCATCAGGAATTCACAAACAAAGAGCACACAGTTAGTAACTGTACAAAGGAATAAAAGAGATAGAATCATATTTATTTTCCAGCGATAAAAACTGGATGCTTTGACCAGAAAAATATCCTTGTTTTTCTGTTGTGATACCTTGTGTTAATCAATTTACATCTCTTGTAAAGTATAATACATAGATCCTATAGATATTAGCCTTTTCCGCCATATAGTTAAAGATTTTCCCAAGGTAGTTTCTCTCATGCAGTGAGTTAGACAGGTGATTGTGTTATTAAAAGCTAAAAGCAGTATAATGATTTGTATTCTTTAGGGAAGTAAATTGAGGTTGTATGTAAATACAATAATACTGGTATTTCCTGTGTGGAGCACCGGTATATTTGGCTTTTCATCACAAGTATTTTTAATGCAGCTCCTCTATAGGAAAAAGAAAAAAGATAAAATAAAAAGTCTAAAATAGTGAATCATGTGGAGTTTAAGATTGTTTACAGTAATTTTGAGTCTTCAGACTGTGGACCAGAACAGCATTAATGGCAGTGACACAGCCAGCAATGTGATGCCCACTTTCCTGATAGTTCCACTTGTTGAAAGCGATGCAGGACTCCAAAATTTTGGCAGTACCATTGTCTACCTTACATTTTCTCTTACGTAGGACTTTTTTGCTCCCTTTTGACTGCTGTCTTCATCTGCCTTAGCTCACCTAGCTGCCTCTTGGTGCTTTGCTATTTCACTTTCATGTCCCGCAGCTCCTCTCTCCCTTTTATTTAATTTTCTCCCCCCTGAAAGGGCACAGCAGAGCTTTGAGGCCCCTTCCCTGGAAGCCTGTGGGGTGCCTAGGTGGAGATAGGTGAGAAACAGGGCGAGTTTGCTCTCAGGCCATGGGCATGGCCACAGGGCAGCCCAGGCAGACAGGAGGAAGAAGAACAGGGAAAGGATTAGAGCGTTTAAGGGGCAGCTGAATCTTGGGAAAATATAAAAGTTAATCTCTGAAGTCTCTGCTGATGCATATGAACCAGAATCCCTGGGAGGCTCTCAACTTTGCCAAATTTGGGCAGCTTTTCACAGGGATATAAGAACTCATATCCCTAGCGTGAGGGTGATTTTTTTATGTGACCTTTTACATCCCACTCAAAAGAAGGAGACAGTAGAGATTCACAGTCAGGATATTTTTTTTTTTTTTAACAATGGACAAAACAACATGTTTTTCTCCTGGTTCTTTGTTCTCAGAAATAGCTAAGCAGTTTTAACTGAAACTCAGAAAACAAAAGGGGAGGAAGGGAAGCCTGAGGCAGACTTTTCCTGTAGAAAATTTCAGTGCAGGTTCTGAGAGTCTGGAAAAGCTAGAAACAACTGAAAATAGAAGTTTAAAATAGAGTGCATTAGGTACCTTTAAATTATAGACACACAGAAACTGGTGTACAGAGCTGTGGCTGTTTCATTGTTTCCAGCCCTGAATTGGTGTTCTCAGATAAATGAGAGACCTGCTGCATTCATAGCATTTGTTCTCTTTGAAAGTGAGTCTACTGACTAAGGCACTTAGATATTAACTTACGTGTCAGCTTTAGGCATGATTTCCTAAAAAATAAAATAAAATTACGGCTATGCACATTTAGGTAACAACCCAAGATGGGCAGCTGTCTTTCTGCTGAACCTCCACCTCTTTTCTACACTTTTGGGAACTGTGTAGATATCTGCAGGACCTCTGCTCTGCTGCTGTCCACACACCTCTGAGCAACACGAGAGGGTTTTGTGCTTTGTGCTTCCCCCCAGTGCCCGTTTTCCTGGGCACGGGCCGCGGAGCGTGCCGCTGAATTTCAGAAGGGTTGTCTCCATCCACACTTCTGAAGGGATACATCTCTGGCTCCCACGGCACCATATATCAGAAAAACCTTTGGAAACCTGGGAGTTCGCTGTCAGCTGCGTGTGAAGTTTGTGAAGCTACTCTGGAATTTTAAATGCTTCCTGCTCGGGAACAAATGGGACGGTAAAACCGCGGAGTAATAATCAGAATAAGGTCACCGTATAAAGATCCTCTTGGAATATGAAATTTTAAGGAGAGCCTGTACGTGTTTGTTTGAACAAGAGCTTCAGAGTAAGAGGTGGACAAAGTGTGGATTAAGACACACGTAAGAAAAAGGCTGTAATTCTAATATTAATTAGTTTCTGCATAATTAAATATTTCTCATTTTGAACAGTGGCTGTGAGCTCCCTCTGTCCTTGGCAAAGTTTGAAGTCTGATTTTATGGCTTTGACTCTTCTCTGGTACACTGCAAGTACAAGTATGTATTAAGCAGATTTCTTTTTTCTTTTTTTTTTTTTACTTTTCTCAATGTAAATATTGCTCTGAAAGTGAGTCACTTTGCTTATTGCACAATGTTGGATGATGATTAGAGAAACAATGCTTTTCATGACTAAAATATATGAGAGCAAAGAGTTGAAAACACTAGGAAACGTCCACCTTTCTTAGACTTTGATGTTTGGCATCTGATACCAGTTTTATGGCTGTAGGTTGTCAACAAAATTGGATTATTTTCAGAAGTTTATGAAAGCTGATACATTTTCCATAGTCTAGACTTTGGTAGGCAACCTTAGATTATGTTCTGACAATGAAAGGTGGATTTTGTATTAGTCAACCATGCCCCACCTCAGTATAAAATATATGTAGCCATGTTAATTTGATGAACCTGAGGTAGACTGACCTGTAATCTGGGCTTTGCACACACTTTTATTTGCTGTCATACACAAATCAGTTCTCATGAGTGACAGAAAAACCCAGCGACACCCAACTCTTTCTCCCTATTTCATGTGACCCTAGTGAGTGTTTGAGACAAGTGCATGGAGGGCAACAAAATAGTGAAGGTTCAGCCCAGGCAAGAGTGACAGTGGTGAGGGTAAACTGGGAGAAAGAAACAGGCAGGTTCTCAACACTGAGGTTGTGTTGAGAAACAACCCAGAATCGGGGGGGCCCAGGTCGTGGGCTTGGGCTTGGACTTGTTTTAGTCTGGACCTCACAAAATGCCTTTGAGAGATCATTAAAATAAGCTTCTCCTATGGTGGGGATTTGAATATTGTACCAATTTCCTTGGACCCCAAGAACACTGAAAAAATCTGACTCAGTGCCCGTCTCAAGCCAAAAGAGGTTCTTCAGTCTCTCATTAGCTGAAAGATGGCAGCTGCCTCTGCCCTACAGGCACCTTTTCCACTTTGATGCTTAGGTGTTTGCCAAAGGTGTGTGACCTACCCCTAAAAATGGTTCAGACACTGACTCTAGTGCAGACCATGGCTATCTGGCTGTAGGATATCACACCTCTGCTCTTTGCTGCTCCAAGCTGAGCGAAAGTTGTTGGAAATTATCTCAGCTGGTCCTTTTAACAGGCTATTTTTTAGGTATCTGTGTATTACCATACATCTCATCTGCAGAGATGCATAAATGATCGAGCTTTTCAGTTAATAGAAAGGAAATGGTGATAGGGGGTTTCCATGAAGATTCTTTGATTTCAGAATTTATTCTCCCTGAGGTCCAAAATAGCCCAAATTTAACTTTCAGAACATGCTGCATAGCTATTTTTTGCTGAGCTTTTGCTGAGGGTTGAAGAGCATGAGGCAAGCTGGGAATTTTTTTGTGATTCTGAGCTGATTTGATTTATGTGGGCAGGGAGTTATTTGGACTGAGCAAGTAATTTTGTTTGTTATGAATATTTTTAATTAGTTTTAAGCCCTCAAAACTTTGGATAAAGACATTTTGTTTATACTTGGGAGAAAAATGAATGAAGTAGATTACATATTTAAGCCTTTTTTGTAATGATTTACTCTTCCTTGTAATTGTGTGTAGTGAACAGATTATCTTTTATTTTATGATTCAGTTTTCCTTTAAGTGCTTCTTCCCCTTTGCTGCCACATCAGAGAGAATCTGTTGAATTTAATTGGGCTCTCCTTAGGCTCATGATCTTGCTTGCCAGATCAGTTTTATGAAATTCTCTTCCTTTTTTGGAAAAACGAAATGATTTGTGGTTTTGGCTAAAATAGTTCTGATCAGCCTCTCCAAATTCTGAGGGCTACTCCTTGGCACAGCAGCCTTGTAATGCTTGAGAGACCCATCCCTTGGCAGGGAAGCAGGAGAGATGGATGCTTGCATCCTGAGAGACATGTCACACTGTGTAGAATTCCACATTCCCCAGATACTTCAGATTTGTGAAATACTGCTTGGTGGAAAATGATCGCAAAGAGATCGCACAGTTTGTTCTGACACTTTAAAAAAAAAAAACAAAAAACCAGGAAAATGCACAAATTAGCAGAATATGTCAATATGCTACTGTCCATCCACCTCTTTTTGCCAGTGTGAGACTGTTTCCTACCAAGCACAATTCAGTCTTGTTAGGTTTAATGAATCAATGATACATCTCTCATAAATGTCTTATTGTCTCCTCCCCTTTCTCCATACAGTCAGTCCTTGCTTCTGCTCGTCCCACTTAAACCATTCAAATCAAAACAAATATGAAAATATTTTCCTTTAATTAGTACTTCTATTTGGCTTGCACTTCTTTCACCTTTCAGTTGTCAGTAATGCGTAAGAAGATGAAAACAGAACAGAATAGAATATTTGGGCTCACACGCTGGCCTGTGCTGTAGAGACTTTGCTAGAAATGACTAACAGCAGTCTGGTGAAGTGGGTGTACCAGCATCCCGACTATAGGTGCTCATTTTCGTGTTTGTCCACGTGGGTGGGTTTCTGGAAGCAACTAAATGACTTAGAAACTAGAACTCCTAAATTGGACTGCTTTTTTTTTTTTTTTAATTATTTTTTTTAAATTTATTTTTTTTATCCCCCAGTTTTCTCACCTCACCTGTAATACAGACCGAATCCAAACCTTAAATGTTGGCATCTTTAACCACTGGTAGCAAGGTGAGAAATTCAGATTGCTGCTTTGTCGGTTCAACCACTATAGAAATTTAATGTATTTTTAAATTATATCTATTATATCTATATTTGATATGTGACCTCAAACATTTAGGGCTTCTTTGTTGATTCTGCTTGTTCTATTCCTGGATTAGCTTTATTCCACCTTTGCAGACATCTTCTCTCTCAAAAGTGCAAAGTCCCACAAATTGCCTGTGTGCTAAAAAAGAGAAAAGCACAGGCCAGTTGAATCAAAAAGAACTAATTTGCACAGAATCACATAAGGAAATTTATTCAAGTGAGCTGGCAAGATGTAACAAGTAAACTTCGCAAGAACAGTTCTCTTTGGCTCCATCCTTCTTGGTGAAATAGTCGTGTTTTAGGAAGCAGTTTAAGGACATACTGCTTTTCCTTTTGGGGGTTGGAGGAAAGGATATAAGAGTCCAAAAAAAAAAAAAAATTTGGCGATGTAAGCCTATTCAGAAAAGAGTAATTTGTGTTCCATCATAGTAAATTATACTATGTGGCACTGGAGAGCAGCTTCCATCCTTTGTCAGTCGCTGTGGATGGGTTGTACATAAAGTTCAGGGAAGGCTTCAGAGTCCGAAATATCTCCTCCTTCTCAGATCAAATCTTGCCATTGGGAGTGCAGTCAAGTCTTCCTCCCTGTGGTTCTCCGAGAATTTGGGAACTGTGGCTTTTTCTCTGTCCGCAGAGGCAGGCTGGGCCAGAGCTGAGACCCGTCAGAGCTAAAATATTTGAGGATTGTTTATATTTGTGGGGCCTTTTGTTTTGTTTTGCTTTGCCTTTTTCTTCCCTGGGCCATTTCCTAAATGAATCTGAATATTACAGAACCTTGATACAATCCTGAGAAGAACCTATTCTGGATTATTTAATTCACAGAAAAACCAACAAAAATATCAATGTGTGAACAAATATGCCGTTACATTATGTAGACACCTGTAGAAAGAAAGTAAATATATGAATTCATGAGTATCATGTAAAACTTAATCTGAAATTAGGGCAGAGCCTGATAACGAGAGAAATGTCTTCCCCCTTCTACTGAGAATAGGAATCTGATCTGACACATTTTTTCTTTTTTAAAAACACCAGGTCCAATTTATTTCCTGTGACAGAAGAAAAATGGAGTCCATCAAATCTATCAGAGTGAGCCATTTTTAAGAGACATTTAAGTAAATGTACTTCTGGATATTCTCTGAAAGTGAAATAACAAGGGTGGACAGAAGAAAAGGGGGGTGATGATTCTAAAAGCATCTTATTATAGTTTTAATTTATATGGGCTTTGGTGCTAATGATTCATTAGGTTATGCCCTTTAAATGGTCTTGTCTTGAAAATGCCAACATTTTGAAGCAGACTTGAATATATTTCTCAGACATCAGATCTTGCACTTGTTATTAAGATAGGCTTTTATATTTTTTTTTTTAATTTAAGGACATCTTGTAAATTATACACGCTGCAGAACTTTTGCAGTTTTGCTTTGTGCCTCTGGACTGACTGGGGGAGGTAGGAACACTCTGAATTAATGTCGGTGTTTCATTACTTGGAGTAATGCTCTGGTGATGAGATATCTGCAAGGCTGGAAAAGATGAACCTGCATTCTCATTTCAAGTCCCAGCCACTTACAGAACACAGAAAAAAAGGAGGAAAAACTGGCATACGCAGGACTTTGAGGGATATAGTGTAGGGTCTGATGGGTGACTATTATTTTTGGAATTTCTGGTATTTGCATGACAGCATAAATTAGCATTTTCCTTGTTGCCTTTATGTCAAGTGTTCCAACAGTGTAAGGAAGAGCCTTGCTGCCTTGCCTTACTTTTCATACAGATTTTATTTTCGGTGATGACCTTTTCCAGTGTCCCTGCAGCTCCTGGGAGCTGTGGTCACAGGACACAGCTGCCCTGTGCTGAGCACTGCACAAACCCAGAACAGCTGTGGGGGTGGGCAAAGGGAAGAGAAAGGGAAAACATCTCTGAACGTGGTAGTTTAATGTTGAAGCAAGAGGTTTTTGGGGTGCCTTGGGAAGAGCTTAAAAGAAGGAAGGTAATTGGCATGGCTTTGTGGGTGTTTGCAGAGAACTCTTTCAAAACCTATGTATAATGGGCCATTAGAGAAAGTATACACTGGCAGTCTGGAAATGTGACAAGTGGCTTGTAAACAAGAACACTGTGACCTGATGGTGAAAGAGAAATCACAGTGTAGGGGGAAAACAAACAGCTCCTGTCTGACACAGAAGAAAGGAGGAACCAAAGAGCACAGGGAGAGAAATTACGTGGGCCCATCCTAAAACAGTGGAATTCAGATAATGGACTTCACAGCAGTACTTTGCATGAATATAAAGGGAATAAATTTGCACAAGGTCAAGGCCAGAGGGAAAGCCAGTTTGCCATAACTGGGAAGTAATTGACAGGAATGTATAGCAAAGTGGGTCTCAGGTCTGGGAAGGAGTTTGAACACGAGAGTTTAGAGTTCTAAGCCAAAGCTGACAACCAAGTTATTGACCTTCCGATAGAACCGCGGTCATGTTCGCAGCGCTTGGTTACAGATGGAGGTGTTGGGTCTGCAGTGGAGGTGATACACCCATGGGAAGGAAACTGGCTCAGATCCTGACTCAGGCAGGAGAGGAGGGCTCTAGAAAACAGAACTGGTGGATTTGTGAACTTGTTGGGTGTCTACATTTCTTAAGAAAAGAGGTTAATCAGGGGGATATCTTGCCTTCACTGGAATAAACAAAATAATCTGGGGTGGAAGGTCACCTGTATTGGATATTGTGCGGAGAAGCCCTGATCCTGAACAGTCAATACTTTGTAAAAAAAATTTAATACAGGTTTGAATCTGAAAAAATAGCCCAGCAAGCTTAGACTGCTTGCTGAGAACACTTGCAATCATGATGGTCAGTTTACTAAATTCTGTAGCAATGACCATAGTTTAGGATGTGGTCTCTTAATCTGCACTTCAGGAGTTTGGCTGCCCAGACCCTCTGTGGAATTGAAAGCTTGAAGTGTATTGATAAAAATGAAACAAGGTAGAAAGGCAGAAAGTACAAAAATCTCTTCCTTTTTTTTTTTTTTTTATTTTTTTAATGAAGAAATAGGACACCCCAATGAACAGGAGACATTAAAGAGAAAAGGACACATTTGTTTCAGGTGACAAAAGCAAAAGTGCAGTGATGTTGTGATGCTGAACGTTAAGAGACTAGCTAAAATTGTTAACAACTAAATCAAACTGTACATGCAAGATGAAATTAAAGCTTATCATCATAGGACTTAATCCAAAAGTCTTTTCCAGAAGTGTGTCATGGAGAGTAGGGGCTGATTTTGCTGCAATGAATACTTATTTACATTTAACCTTTTCTTCTGATTATTATTTGTACATAGTCTATGTGTATTCATAGCTTCACACAGCTTTCATACATCTTTGTTTCAGCATATGGATAACCCGTGAACTAATGACTGTGAGTTTGGTTTACAGTTATTTCTATTTGCTTATGGCATAGGAGTGAATTTTTGTCAGACAGATGCTTCAGAATTAAATTTGTAAGCTTCAGCATTAAATTTGCAGTGAATATTTTCATGATTAAAAATTCTGATTTTTCTCTGTGCTAATATTTTGTGAGCATTTATCTTTAAAATGTCTTGTTAAAGTCCTTGTAGAAAGAGTTTATAAGGACTGGCTTTGCTGTCAAAGACATGCTAAGGAAGTTCAAACAAAAGTTTCCAAATAGATTTATCCTTTACTTGTTCATCTTCTAACCCTTAGCATGACACTTACAAATCAGAAAGTACACACAAGTTAATGTCTTTTAGTTCTCTCTTTGGTAAAATATAATATTAGGATTGAATGCTAACAACTGATGGCTTTTCCTTTTAATCTCTTAATGTATATCACACAGTCCTTTCACTTTTCCTTCTCCTTTTTCTCTACTGCTTTCCCTCCTTTGTACTCCCAAATCTTTTCTTCCCCTTACTCCACCTTGTGCTTATTTTCTGTGTTATATTAGCACTGATTAAGAATAGATGCAATAATGCTGGTGAAGACCATGCCTTTTGGCTTGTTTTTGCAAATTATTGCTCTTCCATGGGCCTAATGATTTTGCATGTAATTCCATTTACAGAGCAAATTTTGAAACTTCTGCAGTGCTTGGACTTTGGGTCACATATCTTGAGAGGGTATGGGGGAGACCCAGTAGAGGATGGCCATGTCAGAAGGTGGAGAAAAACTGGATAGAGCCAAACATCAAACATCATTCTGCTGATTTAAAATACAGTAACCTCCAAAAATGACCAGCCCGCATTTAAAGCATTATCTGTAGGTTCTCACTGTGAACATCAAAGAAGCAAAGTTGTTTCATTGACAATAAGCTCTCTCTCTCATGACATTAGTGAACCCCTTGCATGGTTTTATTGGACGCTTTGCTATGAAACAGAGGTATTGAATGTAAAACGATGAAGATGTTGCAAAGTAAGGTATGGGAGTGGTAACTTGCTACCAGGGTGTTTGGGATACTTGGGGTTTTACTACAATGAACAGCTACACTTGCTTTACAAACCCCAGAAACTGCATGAAATGGCCTTTGCATTTATTTTACACCACTGGAGCTGTATTATTTGGAACTTTAGATATAATCAGTGCATCTGCTGTGTTTATAATGCTTGCACAATATAAAATTGTGAAGAAACTAAACATAGAAGTAAAGGAATAAAAGAAGTGTGTTAGGGCCTCTGCTAGCGCTTATTTAAAGACTGGAGCCCTGTAAAAGTGTGAGAGCACCAGTGTGATCATGGAGTTACTGATCTAAATTGTACTAGAGCTCAGAGGGGAACTTCTCATTAGGAAGTGAATCCTTTGTGATCGTCAGAGTGAGGTTTTCCCAAAGCATGAAGCGTTGACCTACCGTCACTGATTGCAGTGGGAATAGAGTCAGGCTGCTTTTGCAGATGGAATCCATATTTTTAAATGCGTTGAACAGTCCAGAATTAGTTCCATTCCAGGAGTAGTGAGCACTTGGCTTTTCCGTTTCCATAATGCCTCTGTCAAATCCAGCACACAGACGAGTCACTGCTGAGCAGTGTTTCCTAACATATGGCCAGTCTCGGGAGGTCACTCAAACATTAGCAATTAGCGTGTTTTGTCACAATGCTATTTTCAGAATGTACAGTTTAATTAAAAAAGGTAGCAGTGAAACAGTCAGCTGTTTAAACATCAGAAAGATACCTCAGGATTTAAACTGGCTCAAGTTTATTACAGCATGCATTTTGACAAGTTAGGCTAGGAAACATTTCAGAAGTAGTTAAGTTACTTAGAAATGTAAGTCTCTGTGACTTTGAATTAATTAACTAGAAGGATTTTTAAAAGTTGCCTAGCTACCGAAAGTATTATTGCATAACCCAGTATTTGGGTATGTCACTGTAATCTATCATGTATGTTTAACCTGTCTTGTGATATTACCAGAGTTTATATTGCTTTCCTGATCTTTGAGAATTATTTGGTTCTGTGACTCAGCTACATGATCTGGGAAACGGTGTCTGAGTATGAGAAGCAGGGAGCCTAAATCCATAGTTAAATAGACAAATAAACTGTCTGAGATTTTACTTTTGTTACCAACAGGAAATGGACTCAGATAAACACAAATGCCTCAACAATACAAGGTTTATGTCTGCATGTGAAGTTCCACTTCATCATATGTGACACATAGCCATAGGTTTCTATACATAGACCTGTACATCTACGTACGTGTAGGTATCCACGAATGCAATTAATGAAACTTCATACACAGGAAAAAACAGAGGAATTTTAAATGTATAGTGTTTTAGGGGTTTTTTTTGGGGGGAAAGAGTGTTGGGGAGAGTATTCTCAGTGGACTAGGATTTCCGATATGAAATTTGCCAGCAGTGTAAATAACTATTCCCAGCACAACATTAGACCTAGAATTTAATGTCATAACACAAGAGTGCTTTTCATTTTTTTTCCCTCTGTGTGTGTGTGGACATTTTGTTTTCCCATATCATGAACTTCTAAGGCTTGATTGAAATCAGTGAGAGTATGGGATCTTAGTATTTCTGAAAGCTGGGCTCATTTCTGTCCATAAGTTCTTGGTTTCAAATAAATTTCTTTACAGATACTTTTTAATAATTGGGGCAGATTAAATTAAGGTTTTTCATAATGTCTGTCTTAGGGAGTTGTAAACCTTTAACAGAGGGACCAAAATCTCCTTGATATCTTCCCCATTTGCATTGTCACTTTCTTCCTCACTATGCCTGATTATACAGCCATAAATTGAGTAAAAATTTCCATTTACCTAATTGGGTTATTGAGTGTCAAGCCTGTTTGCTAAAGATTGTAGAAGAGGAGGGTAATATTTGCATTAAAAAAATACTCTCTTGCCTTCCCCTTGCTTTTCCCTTCTGCATTTGACCAGATTCATGAAAGATAGGAGAAGACATAAGCATCCTTCCCATTTTTTTTGCAAGCAGTGAGGGTTTGACTGCCTTTCAAAGGAGAAATTTTGCAAGGCTTTCCCATGTCACGAGCAACAGCCTATTGCTGGAACAAGAGTGGGGGTGAGGTGGAGGGATTATTTGTCATGGGTTGGGGAGCTCCTGCTGCCTGCATTTCTCTGGGTGTCCCATTGAGGACAAGGGATGGATCAACTTTCCCTGACAAGACGTTCTTGATTATTTGCATATCCTAAACTGAACCAGCAGAGTAGCACGAACAGTAGGAACTGAAATTAATAAAGGCGTGTCCTGAATGTCACCTCCCACATCCTTAGATTTGGCTGCTTCCTCCCCGGGAAAGGGACCCACATCCTCCAGCACAGCTCAGCTGTGTCCCTGCAGTCAGGCTGGAGCAGGGAAACACGAATCTGCACATGTGTTTTGTTTTAATAGATGTACCTTTTAACCTGCAAGATTTTATAGAACTGCATATCTGTATTTTTATAGCATCCACATGACCTTTGAGATAAAAAGAGGTCTTTTCTTTTAACTCCCCAGTTCACAACTGCTCTGATAGCTCCTTAGATAAAGCAGTGATGACCATGGTGTAAATGCCGAGATAGTTGCTGTAGGTAGATAGATAGAATGAACTTTAAAATTTCATCTCCTATCTGTCATCTTACCCTACACTGGTAAGAGAATGAAATACTTAATATCACACTGCAATTATTTTTAAAATCCCTCAGCTCGACCTGTTTTGCTATTATATTGTAATTTTTTTACTTTGTTGTGAAAACACCTCCGTTTACACATTTACTTATGATCAAGCACCACCACGTCAACCAGACCGTGGCACTGAGTGCCATGTGCAGCCGTGGCATGTACAAGGTCTTGTCTTTAGGTTCCTGGTGATGACTGTGTCATCCAGCAGCTGACTGCACCCACCTTTTCGGGGTCTGTGTGTAGAGGTGCAGAAATTTCACAGTAATTTTAGTCTTAGTCCCTTCAAATCCCATCCAGGGTAGCCTCGAATCCTCTAGCTCAATATATGGTTCCTTCCTAGAGAACTTGCCTTGCTCTTGGCCCTTTCCAAGGGTGTTTTAAGGTCACCACATTCACTCAGTGTTTCGTCACAATGACACTGATTCTTTCCTGCAGCCCCCCATGAATTCCCCACACCCCTCTCCCCACCCCTGTTTAAAGCTGGGGAGAACATCATCTTTGGAATATTATTTCTTGTATCTCTGCAATGTAATTTATGACATTTGGCCACTGTCTAGGATAGCTCAGCAAAGAAATTTTCCCTAATATCTAGTCTGAATCTACACTCTTTTAGTTTAAAGCCATTCCCCCTTGTTCTGTCTCGACATGATCCTGTAAAAAGTCTTTCCCATATTTCTTGTAGGTTCCCTTCAGGTACTGGAAGGTTGACTTTGGTCAGACCAAAGTCTCCTCTTTTCCAGGCTGTTACGTAGACTGTTTTATTTGTTGGATATAAAGAGTATACAATATGGCCTGAATAACCTAAGGATTTTTGAACAATGGGAGTGGATTATTATCGAGTTGTGTGATACCTAAAATTGTGCATATCTTCCTCAAAAGGCTCTGTGCCCTTCATTGGTCTAAAACTAAGGACAATGAAATGAAAGCATCTTCTGTTGGATTGGATGCAGGCAAACACTTGGACTGTTAAACAATTAGACAAATTATCAACTAAGAATATTCATTTAATATTTTAACCACATTTCAAGGGCTGGAGGGGAATTGGTTTTTTTGCACCTTCTTCAGGAGCATCCTTCACATACTAAAGCAATGTTGATATTGCACATTTGTGTAAGTGTTTCTCAAAATAATTTCTTATAACATTCTTATAAAGGAAAAAAGATGCATGAAAAGTAACATCAAAGTGTTTTTAAATAGAATGAAAGTTTTATTTAAAATATATGCAAACAATAAAGCTGGCAAGAATGGTTCAGCCTTTATGATTTGCTCTAACAGTGATCAGTGAAAGAAAAAGAGCATAGCTCTTAAAAATAATCCTTGGGTTTTTCATGCAGTTTAGAGGGCTTAAAATATATCTTCTATAAAGACTCCATGACAAATCTGATATTACTTGTACATAGAGACAGTAAGCCAAAATCAGCTTATATTAAGGTGAAAATGTGGACATTATTGACTTCAAATTGGACTTTTCTTGATGGTCTTTATTGGGACTTGAGCGAGCTGCTGTTCCAGGAGAGGCATCGTTGGCTCTTTTTCACGTGGACCCCATTCCCTGGTGAGCAGGGAAAGCTATTCCATTCAGAGTAGGAGTTTAGTATTTCAAAACCTGGCTTTTCTACTGAGCGTGTTTAAATCTTTCATGGTAAGCTGTGAAAGGGAGCAGAAGGCCAGCGATGTGCCAGCCAGCCATGCTGGTCCCCCCAGGTTAGACTGGGGGAACCTGCAACGGCCACCCGGGTGAATTTTTATAGCAAAAAATATTTATGGGCGCTTTTTCACAGCTGAAAAAGTTTGATCAAAATTACTGCAGTATCTGGCAGACAGTAAAAGCTGATGTGCATTCAAAATTCTATTAGGCCAATCCGTGGAGAGAGAGTCCACACCATCCATGCGCTGTGGAAATACCGTGCATGTGAGGAGTGGGAGCTGGGATGCTCCATCTAGGAAATATCGTGGTTTCCTCTGCTTGAGAGACTGCTGGTGGACATGGGATAATACTGGATTAGAAGGACATATTCTAATATGACCTTTCTCACATTTTTCTGAAATATAAATAGTTTGCAATAGGTGTTGTAGCGTGTCAATGTGAGTGTGTGAAGGGCACGGAGAGCAGAAAGCTCACAAAAATTAAACCATCTGATTTACACACCTTTTGAATGAACAACTCTTAGATTAAGATAATGATTGACTCCTTCTATTCCCTGATATTCCACTGAAAAACATGCACAAAAAATTCAACTTAAGGGCGAACAACTGGAAAAAATACAAATACTGACAAAACCCAAGTCATTTCACAAGACAACTGTCATGGACAGTAAAGGATATTTGTTCACTGGTGGTTATGGCCGTGTTCCTGCCAGCATTTACTTGACCATATTTTATCATAGATCATAGCAATTTTTAGATTGTTAGGGGTGGTTTTTTTATTTTTATTTTATTTTTTTTTTATTTTTGTAATTGGGACAGGCGCAGGCTGAGCTACCTTGTCTTGGAGAGAAGACTATTCAGGTGCGGTGTTCTGAGTGAACATATTTTGCGTGGAGTTCACTGTATTTTATTTTATTTTGTTTTATTTACTTTTCCTGGGACACATTCAGACCTGGTGAGTTATAGAAGAACAGAGTGAGTTAATATGACAAAATTCCAGTGGGTCTCAATGTAAATTAGGTAACAGACTCTTGCTGTAGACATGTAGCTCTTTCACATGTGCTTTTCTAACCCAGGAAAAGGATTCTCTCCTCCCTTGCCTTCTCCCCTTTCTCCCTTTGTGAAACAGCAGCATAATGCACGTTTTCTGAGCCACCAGGTTGGAGTGGTCACTTTTAATTTGCTTTAAGGCTTAGCTTTCAAAGCCCAGTGATGTGTCACAGGTAGTGGTACGGTCTTGCCATAAAGTACAGAGAGATTTTGTTGAGATCAGATGGGAATGGCAATGATAACAAATAAAAATCTAAATTAAGGAAGAGAGAGTAAATAAATTTTTAATCATACAAAATTTAATACTTATGTTAAGGAAAAGAATATTAAAAGTCATTTTATAGAGAGTGAATTTATATTGGAGCTGATTTTAAAGTTGTGCAGCTTTGAGTGATATGATAATCATGTATTTTTCTCCCCCCTCAGCTGTACTAGGGGATTGAAATTTATATACTCAATAACTAGAAAAGAATCATAAAGGATCAGGCTGGAGGAATCTGTCTCACTCCATTTTTTCCTGTCACTCCCATAGCGATTTTAATATTTTTCTTATATCTCTGCTTATTTTCAGTGCCAAACATTGTTTTCAAATACAGTTGGCTTGAAAATGAGCACTTGAAGCTGCAAGCTTGTCGGCAAACTACCATGATTTTCAGGTAGTACAATGAAATCTTTAGCTATAAAAAATATGAAATAAAAATAGGATGTCAGAGTCTCCTGCCAGCTGTAAATGCAACTAAATAGTCTTATTGTGTGCTTTAATATTTTTAACTATTTTAAGCATTTGACTCTTGCTTTTTTTTTTTGTCTTGCTGCTAAGGGAAAATGGATTTGCAAAAGCTAACATAACAGCACATTTATTTCTTTCACCCTTTTCAAATAGGAATTAAAGACAGGATAGTCTACTGAATAGACTGCCAGACTGAGAGTCAGAAAATAAGTTTCCTATTATCAATTCATTGAGAAAGTCTATTTGCTTTCCTATGCCTCAGTTTCCCATCTGTAAAATGAAGATAATGTAATTTATCATCCTGTGCAACGTGCTTTGCGGTCTAGAGCAGCAAGATAGAGTGAAGTATTATGATGAAATATTTTGGGCAAAATACTGATGAGTTTTAATGATTTAATTTCTTGCTTGTTAATTTTTTTCATACTTAGCTCTTGACGTACAAGTTGCTCTCCAATCTTTTCTGTGAGCTGCTGTTGGAGATGGCTGATGTATTGATCCCCAAACAGAAAATGAGGTGGGTTTTATGTAAAAAAACATTGAAGTCAAATGGCTACGTGGTTTCACCTGGAAGTGTCAGTGAACCATTTTCAGCCACCCACAGCAAAGACAGGAAAGTAAGCAGAGAATATATGCTATTTTCAGAATTGGTCTGGAATAAGTGGAGAGATGTTCTGTCCGATTTAAACACGCCATAACTGGGGAAATGGAAATGTATGATGTCCCTTTTCAGTAGTAAATGCCCTCTATCTTTTTTTTTCCCCCTAAAAATCTTGTATTTATGGGCACCTCCCCACTATTTTCATGGTCTTCTGCTTGATGTGTTATGATAGCACATGTCCAGTGTGGGCATTTGCTTGAATGGAAGAGATTTTTTCACCTTTGACATGGTGACGGACATCTCTAAAGTGACTGGAAGATTATGAGAGCAGAGGCCAAAAATAAAAAAGCTTCATGGTACTGCTCACACACTAACAGCATATAGAGCCTCCAAGAAATTTAGCCCAATTTAATTTCAGATAGCTCACAATGGCAACTATTTATCTGTGTAGTTATATCTATCATCTTTGTTGTCTGACCTACATATTTAGATGAAAACGGGTGGAAGTGAACCTGTGCCTACCTAGGTGAAGCTGGTATAGGTAGTCCAGGGGTTACTGTTGCTTTGTGAAATGACGTGGGTGAGGTTTGATATCAGAGTTTCAACAACAGATTCATTGCCAGTGGTTGCTTTTGCCGGTTTTAGTTTTCCAAATGATTGTCCTCTCTGGACACCCTCTGGAGTCAAGGAGCCCTGGAGGATGCACCAAAGGGTGAGCGCCAGGTTTGGACTCCTGCTCTGGACTAGTTTCTGGGTACTGGCTCCAGAGATTTCCTAGGCACCCAGATTTATGTGATGTGATCATCAGGATGGGTAATAATGATCTCTCTGTCCAGCAAACACAATTCTAATATGATTTATGTGTATTTTAGGTATAAAAATATATGCTAGGAAACACACTAAGCTAAGAAAGGGTTTATAGTCAAAAGCCATTTACTTTATAGGAATGTAGAGCAGGGATGAGGAGGCACAAGATTCAGTCAGAATATTCTGTGTATCTCTAAATTCTCAGAGGCTTTGAGAAAAAGTGTCTTAGCTTGAAGGACACACAGACTGCAGAAATAGGGATGGACACTTAATGGACACCCCCAACAGCTCTTTGAGAAGAAATGAATGATGTCTGCATTGAGGGCGTTTGTCCAGAGGCTCACTCTTTGTCACCTTTGAGCAGTTGGACAAATAAAAGCACAGAGGCTGGGGGAAAGATTACAGTCACTTTGTGTTAGCTGGCAGGAGGTGATGGGTTTGGAAGGACTGGATGCATTCCCTCTGGGCTCTGGGCTCTGAGATGTACCTGTTGCTCTGAGGTCTTTGGCATCGGCACCTTTAGCAGTACAAAGGAATGAAGATCCTCTTAGGTGGAAGTCTAACCTGTTGGCCACTCAGGTTTACCAAGTAGGCTAAGACAGAGAGCAGAGAGGTAAACAATCCAGGCTATTCATGAGGCTGTAGAAAGTTGTTAAATTTCTTTACCAGCTGGAAAGGGAAGTGTCTAAGCCGAATGAATGAACCAACTAATTGAGCTTGAAGGGAAAGCATTATGCCTTCCATACTTTTAATAAAAGCAACAGGTTTTGTTGCTCTGAAGACTTTCTTAGAGTGGTGTTTAAGGACAAGAGGCTTTAATCATGTTGGATGAGGTTTTATCTGGTTTGCCTATTGTTAAACAAGAAACTTGAATATTTGGAATTAAAAACAGGAAGAAAACCACTGTGTTAGGTCAATGGTTTGCACCTTTTGATGTCAAGTCTCACTTGTATTGTATCCCTCTCACCTTTTGACTTCTCGCTGAACATCTGCAGTGGCATCACCTACTGGCCACCTCAGCACTACCCAAGTGCCTCCAGGAATCACTGCCTGCTCTCTGGGGTCCCTGTCAACTCCTTCTGTCCCTTTTCACTAACCCTGGGTTGGGGTTACTTTCTCCTTGCCCCTCCAGTGCTTCGTGGCTTTTTTTCTAAGACAGTCGTACAAGCAGAGATCTGGCACAATTCATCAGCTTGTACTTTGAGCCTGAGATGTGCCTGGACCTCACCTGCTGGTAACTTGTACTCTAAAGTGTTGTTTAGATGGTACCTCTGGATGCCTGAAACAACAGAAGAGTTGAAAACCTTTGACACAAGGAGTAACGAAAGATTTATTATGTTACAGGCTTGTTTAAAGGCTGTAGGGTTCATAGTACAATTTATTGTGCTTTTCTGGAGGTACTGTTTTTCCACATGCATTCAGTTTCGTTCTGCTGAGACACAATTTGTCTTCTCCGTGAGCTGACTGCTTGCTATTAATACCCACTCACCAGGATTTTCATAGGCTAACACTAGGAATTTTTTGTAACATATTTCCTCCTCACTCCTCGAGCTCTGGCCTCTCCCTCAGGAAAGGATGACGCTGAGGTATGAAAAGATCAAGTGTAGAGTAATTAAGTTATTTGTCTTCTCATCTCCTAACTGTTACACAACCAAATAGTGTATTTTTAGAGGAGAGCTGGTTAATTGCTGTTAATGTTATCATCATTTCAGGATGATTAGGAGGTGGTGAGTGAGTAAGAAACAGCAGTAGAAGGATGTAAAAAAGTAATAGTAGATGATGCAATCAAAACCGCAAAGAACCCATAGGGTACAAAAGTAGGAAATGTGGTTTACTATTGCCTTGCAGTTTCCCTTTTCATAGCTAGCACTAGCAGGGAGAAACCTGGGAGTGATAACAGTGCTATGGGTCGTGTAAACAAGAAAACATTTTTTGCCCCTCCTACTTGAGAAAGAAGAGGTTTTCACACGACTGCTTGTGCAGCTGATTGCAAAAGCCCTTCCTCTCACCGGGCATGAAGGATTCACCCTCCACACTGAACTTCCTCCCAAGGTTACTCCTGGAATCAAGGAGTCCTCTGGTCTTGTCCTCAACAGAGATGCAGTCATCACATGTTTCTATACCTATAAGTATGGAGTTATGGAAAGAAAGGTTCATGTTTGACATCAGGCAGAATGTACAAGTCCACGTCTAACAATATTTAAGCCTCTTGTGCTTAGATACTGTTTAAAACCAGTCTTCAATGACCTTTTTATATTTCCTCCCTCAAGGGCATTGACTGCTCCCAGTCAACTCCCTCTTTGCTGGCAGTTTACTATAAGACTCTTGCTAAGAGTGAGCCTTGAAAGAGCTTTTGGACGAGCAGAAGTGGCTAAAGCTCCCTGTGAAATGCCCGTGTTTGTGCTGTGGTCTCCACATCAGGACAGGATTTGCCAGTGCAGAGCCCAGAGAGAAAGTGAGAGCAAAGGGAACCAGGACATTCTGCCTCAGCACCGTGCTGGGATTGGCACAAGAAGAGTGAGGAATGCTGTGTCCAATGAGATTGAGGAGAAATATCTACAGAACCAGAAATATGCTGCAAGTACCTTTTCTGAAATGGTCCATGGGCTATTTGATCATGTAAACTTTAGTTTTATACCTCAGCAGACACGTCAGTACTTGACCTGGACCAAGATGATTTTTTTCAAGGGACATAGTTCTCCTGGTGAATTCTCACTACCTGGGACCTTTCCTCTGCAATTCTCCTTCCCAGGTACTGACACAGCATTATTCTTTATCAAATCAGAGCTAACACTGCCACAGTGAAAGAAATATAATTGCAAACCAGCTGAAAATTAATGTTATAGTCTTACAATCCATGTCACAATCCTGATGACATTTGTAGTACAATATTATAATGATGTGGAAGAGGGAATAATTTTAATGGTTGACCTTGGCATTCAAATAACATCTAATAGCTGCAGCTTTGCCCAGAAGATATGTGTCAATGTTCCGTTTCCAGATGTGGATTTAGAATGCCTGAATTTAGTGCCTGCATGGAAGGTTTGGGTTTGTTAATCTGAAGGGGAGAATACAATTTAAAAAGTTAAGGTAGGAATTTCTGTTCCAGCTGCATTTTGCAATGGAACTGAAAGCTCCCAGCTTGAAAGTGAGAAGCTTCCACTCTCTCTAATGTTAAAATGAGAAAGGAGAAGGATTATGAACCCGTACTGTTGAATGCAATAAACAGAACAAGGGAAGTCTGTCCTTGCAGAAAATAGAATTGTAAATCAATGAGAGAGTGATTAAGTGCAGAAGAAACAGAGCCTTCGGTAGGGTTTGCACTAACCCTGGAAGTTTAGTAGCACACTCTCCCATCTCAAACACAACTGGGGTTTAGTTAAACAATATCTGGCATAATGCCATCCATAAAAATGGCAAGTCATGCTCAAAACACAGAGCGGCCAAATTTCATTTTACAGCAGGAAAAGTCAAGGCACAGTAATGGAGAAATTATTCTCAAGGAATTGCCATGTCACACAGGTCACATAGGTCTTGTTTTTAACTTAGCACATCGTGCTGGCCTCTAAACAGACCAGGGGGATGTCTTAGTGCAGTGAATCCTTTCAAGGTCTTGATGAGGTGTAGTCAAACACCTTGGACAAAACCCAGGGGCTCCCAAAGGCAGCTCTGCACATGCCAGTCTGACTAAGGAAGCCCTAGCAAACTTACAGCAAGATGGGCTGAAATGTCCACGCCAAGAACAAAATATTGCTCATTATGAGCTGGTTTTGGTACTTCCACAACATTTAGATGTGCATCTTCAGTAGAGAGCTGTCTGTGAAAGGCTGATGAAATGTTCTCTATATCGGATGCATGTTAAGGCCAGCACATTTAACAATTAGTTTACTCCTGTTTCCAATGGAATGCCTTGTGGGCAGGAGTAGACTGGAACTAAACTTGTCAGAAAATATCAAAATGTTCTCTGCAGTCTAAGAGGTGTCTCTACCAAGTGTCTGTCTCAACTGACATCTAAACCGTTGGTATGTTTTTACTTTGGTTTTCATTCTGGGTGCATATCCTATTCTGAAAGGTCACCGTGAGGGAGAAAATCAGATCAGGATGTGTAATTTGTGAATACATCCGAGAAATAAAGAATGCCACTACAATGGAGAGAGAAAATGAAGGGTAGAGCAACGATCATATGAAAGAAAATATCATTCCTCA
The DNA here is from genome assembly GCA_013397845.1 of Melanocharis versteri. Classification (NCBI taxonomy): domain Eukaryota; kingdom Metazoa; phylum Chordata; class Aves; order Passeriformes; family Melanocharitidae; genus Melanocharis; species Melanocharis versteri. The sequence goes on from VZTG01001435.1 coordinate 582,712, forward strand.
CCCAGACATGATGTCATATTGCCTCGTGATACAGGAAAGAGCTAGGGAAATGCAAAATAACTGTAGCTACAAGGGCTTGAGAATTCCCTAAGGACGACTGCGAATAGATTTGTGTGATTAGTCATGCTCCATGTTTGGTTCAGTGTCAGGTTTAGTCCAAGACTGAGGTCAATAAATGAAAGGCAAGGAGCAGAGTGAGTGGAGAAGGCAAAGACAGCTGTCAAAGCAGGAGCTTTAGCTGAGAGTGGGGAGCAGGTGAAACAGCCCTCTGGATGGTGGTGGGAATGGAGCACAAACACCTCCAGCTCCGCCACCTGCCCTTTTGGGACACCTCCTAAATGTTTTTTGGTTTTTTTTTTTCTGTCTGGTGGAGTGACATCTATCTAATGTTAACCCGGAAATTAAGGACACACCTTTTATCACAGAATCCTTCTGAAAATAAGCTACCCTTTCCATCATTGCTTATTCTCTCCCCTTTGAAAAAGAGCATATTAAGAATGCAAAGGAACGCTAATGTAGAAGCAAAATATTGACAAGGAATACAGAAACATTTCAGATATTGTCTTACTCTTTTTCACTGGGAAGCTTTGCTTATTCCTCAATAAATCTCCATTATGACTTTTTTTTAAGCTTCATTGCTAACCAATGACAAAAAATTTGTCTTATATGTCCCACCATTACACATTCCATTGACATAGGGAGTGAGTGGCATTATCTGGAAAGGAGAGCTCACCGTCTAGGTGATTTCAGCCAATCGGAGATGATGATATTGTATTACCAGTTTCATAATATAAATGAAAAAGATGGCCTTCATTTTGATGAAAGCTGTAAAGTAGCTATTGTGCTTGTTTTGTATTGCAAGGCCCAAATGTATTATTTATGCAATTTTCCTTTTGAAAGGAAAAAACTGAAAGAGACTATTTCATTTTACAGCATTCAGTCAGAGCTATTGTCTCATGAATGTGAACATTCCTGCATTTTATCAGCTCCGAATGTAGAAGGCAACTCACAGATCACACATAGAAAGGATTTTTCAAAGTTTGAAAACTGCTTTTTAAAAAAGCTAGACCCTAATGACTCGAGATATTATTTGTGCGTGCGTGTAGGCTGAATCAACACTTGGCCTATCAGAATGTACACAGAGCAGCGTCTTTTTCAAGGTCTTAAACAGCTTTGATTGAATCTTCGTGTACGTTAAATTGATAATGCAAGCAGCCCGTAATACACAATATTCATAACAATGGAATACATCTTCATTTGTAAATACACACTTTTGTGCCAAGTCAGCATCTATTCAGGGATCTCTGAGCCACTTATCGGCGTGACAGCAGCCTGGTGTTATTGCTCTGTTACAATAAATATTGCCACTGTTCTGGAGGCGGGGAAACTGAGGCAGGTGAACGTGAAGAGACTTGCCTGGGGTTGTAAGGCCGTCGCTGATAGTGTGGAATAGGTTGTTGGCATCAGCCTGTTAGGCTGTCTGTGACACTTGGAGTCACTCCCTTGGACCTGGTGATACTTATGTCCACGGAGAAAACACTTATTGTGGAGAGATGTTGAGATTTTTGCCTGTCCTTGACACCAGTAGAAATTAGATGTTTGCCCTTGAACACCCATACAAAGAGGTTGGTTACTCTTTGGTAGAGAGACACATTAAAGCTTAAATTGATATTCAACCGCTTCCCCTATGTACCCAATTAAAGGCTCACTTCTGAGATGTATCTTTTCTTGCCTGTTTTTTTTTCCTCAAAAACCTCCTACTTTTAGTGCAATGCCTCTGTAACCTACCAGAAAAAAAAATACCTCCGTTTTGTCATTCAACTTTTGCTGGACCCAATATATTTTTCACTGTTCTTTCTTGTTTTCTGGGATAGTGTGCAAAAGCATTTATACAACATACATATTTAAATGTTAGTTTACCTGTTGTCCCACCTTGAAATATAAAATAAATTAGTGGAACCATTCATATCCCCAGTGAAGTCACACAATTAATTTCTGATAGGGGCTCAGAGTGGATGACATTCCTGAGGGTTAAATAAAGGTTATCACATTTTAATAACAAATCAGAAATTAGGTTTACATTTACTGTTTTCATATACCCATAGATTTGTCTTTGGGATGACCTAATTGCAGCCCTCCAGTACCTGAAGGGAGCCTACAAAAAAGATGGGGAGAGACTATTGACGAGGTCACGTAGTGGCAGGACAAGGGGAAATGGCTTCAAACTGAAAGAGAGCAGGTTTAGATGGGATATTAGGAAGGAATTCCTTACTGTGAGGGTGGTGAGGCCCTGACTCAGGTTTCCCAGAGAAGCTGTGACTGCCTCATCCCTGGAACTGTTCAAGGCCAGGTTGGATGGGGCTCTGAGTAACCTGGGATAGTGGAAGGTGTCTCTGCCCATGGCAGGGGGTTGGAACAAGATGATTTTTAAAGTCCCTTCTAACCCAAACCATTGTGTGATTCTCCAATTCTGTGATACTTCTCAGCACTAGTGGAAGAAATAAATTATTCCTGTGGATGTTCCTGGCCAAAGTCCATGAATATAACCAAAACCAAATGCACGGTGAATTTTGTTTCAGCTGGATGTAGAGTTACTGAAGCTGCTGTTTAGAACAAAAGTCCCTATATCCATTTATGTCCCTATATCCATGCATGTCCCTATATCCATCCACCAACAGTAGGAACATTGCAATCTTTGCCACATTTACAAGTCTCACTATCCATTGTTTTTTTCTCTACATTCCCAGACATATTTGGCTTCCCAGGAGGGTAAGCTGATATGTTGTATTTAGAAATGTTTAAGGGGCTGTACCCGTAACATACGATAACAATACTTAACGGATAACATATGCAATAACAAAAATCAAATAAAACAACATTACACTGAAATACGGGGTTAATTCTGCACAGATCTGGTACAGACATGAAAATGAATCCTTGTCATGTAATCAAATGGAAAAAATAATGTAGAGGGAAAATTCTGGTTCACTGATTGTGGTTGTGCTAATGGTAGATTACAGTTATCTGTCAGCTCTAAGTACTGGCACTCAATACTCCGGATACTTACTTTTCTTAACTGTCTCAATTCGTATTTAAAGCTTGCTTTCGGTGACATTCTTGCCATGGGAATTCACTTGCTCGTATATCCTCAAAGAGAACACGCAGTGAGCAATAAATCAGTGAATCTGATCTTTTTAGGAGATCAGATAAATGCGTACCTGTTTTTTTCTTATGATTCACCTTAATTCATCTATCAGTGACAGCGTAAAGAAATCTACTGTTTCCATGCCTGTGTCTCAAGCAATGATGGGAAATATAGGACATAGGAACTGGAGTTATCCTGATTGGACAGCCTTTCCTAAATCTTAGTGTGTTTTAACCATATTAGTTTTATTTTTATCCCCTGAATTAAAGAAATCAAATATTTTTCTTTTGTCTCAAGTATTTCTTGCCATTTCAGGGTTAGTGTGCCACCGAAACAATCACAAGTCTGTTATTCTGGGTGCTGGATAAAAAGATATACTGGAAAATAAAATTGTTGGCATACAGAGTAAATTGCTGTGGACTAGCAATTTAGCAACAGATTTGGGCAACAGGTATTGCTCTCTCACCAACATCCCTGTCATTGTCTGAGGCAGATGGCTTCAATTTTATACACAGTTTTTCAGTCTGTAAAAGAGAGATCGTATATTTATTCATCAAAACAAAACAAAACAAACAAAAAAGCCCACAACACAACCTTTCCTGAGCCTGGTCAGTGAAACAGGCTTGGAAGAAAATATTGTTTTATTTGGAAAATAAGTCTCCATTATGCATATGAATATGAAAGCTAGAACTGCCTAAAAAATGAGGATAGGTTTCTCCTCATAAAACATCTTTTCCTTCATACAGAAAAATGTAGCAAGGAACATGGAATTCTTCTGAATCAAACTTTCAGCTGTTGATGGTTTAGTTGAAGAAACAGATTAATTTAATACCAAATAGTGATCAGTAAAAGTTGTGATGCTGCCCCGTCTGGGTTCTGTGCCATTTGCCAGTATGAAAACCAGTCCCCTTTTCCTTCTACATTTTTTAATTCTTCGTGTACTTCTTCTGAGGCGCTCAGATTTCCAGTTCAGCCCTCCCCCCCTGCACTTCTCCATCTCCACACCTCTGATAATACATCACAGAATAAGAGAGCAAAATGGGAGCATGTTTTGTCTTTCGAATAGTCTGCGGATGGAAAGGTGAGCAGGTGTCACACAGCCTGCCAGAGGTGGCTCGGCTCTGCGTGGATGGAAAGCTCTGTAGGGCCAGTGCTGAGGTGGCTGATATTCAGCTGTAGGAACCCAGATATTCAGGATGGGGATGGTAAAAGAACCCTCAATATCTACACTGTAAAAGCCCTTGCAAAAAGGCAATGCCTCAGATGGCTCTCGAGGCTCTGGTTTAAGCTATGTTTTTTTGTGGGTTGAAGAAGTGCAGAGTCCAGCCCAGTCCTGGAAGAAATTCCTTCCACTGGAACTAAATCCTGACAAAGAACTGCGTAATAAATCCTAGATGGAATGACAGAGACATCTCTTCTTGGGAAGCTAATATATTACTTAAGACCTGGCAACAGCTTAGCTCCAGACTTACTGTTGCTTCTCTGTAAGGGTAACTCTGACATCCCAGGGAGAAAGTTTACTTCCTTCACACCTGGTCTTGTGTGCTATTAAACCATCACAGCAGCTGCTGAATTATTTATCTTTTTCCAGGGGACAAAACTAGTATTCCAACCGACGCCCCCCTTGCCCAAGAGGAAAAAGCAGTTTGAAGGGGAGAATGCATTACAAAATCCTCAGTACAAAAGTTTACATCATTAAGCGTTTGGGGTTTACATAGAGAGCAGCAGCATGCAACAGCAGGCACGTCCCTAAGCGATTTTTCTGCAATCAGAATTTCATTCATTACCCAATTTTCATGCAAGTCCCCTGGCATTTGAAATATGGTTCAAGGTAGGTTTCCCAAGGGCTCTCCCCCTCCCATAATAACTGATTTGCAGTGTCCAAAGACAGATCTAAATATCTTTGGCTCAAATTACTTAAGGCCTGCAGAGCAGGATCCTCTGTCATCCTCATCACATCTCACACCTACAGAACACATAACAGATTAATATCTGGTCTGCAAATATTTCATCAGTGTCTCCAGCTAAGGCACCTTGCATTATTTTATCTGGGGGCAGCAGTGGAAAAACAGGAGGGGGTGAATGGAAATGTATTTGCACTCTACAGGAGAATGAGGGTGTGGATGATAAAGAGAAGGAAAAGGGAAATGAGAGAAGGTTTCTTTTGGTATTACAGGAAAAGGAACAGAGCTAGTCCTGGCAAAGTTCTCTGCTCCGATTATGTATCCACTTTTATTCAATCACTGGATTGCTCTGTGTCTGACACTTGGTCAATAGTGCAATCTACCACTGATCAGAATAAAACAGCCATCCTAGAATACCTTGGAATTTCATTAGTTTCTTTTCAATGTTGTCTTTATAACTAGGTGATTACTTGGAAACACAAACTTACAGCGTGGTTCCATGCTTTTTCACATAGAGAGCCTGAGACTCTAAACAGTGATGTAAATTTTTTTTCATCAGACACACTGCTCTTAAACAATTTCCCTGTTGTTAAAAATAAAAAAAAAAGAAAGAGCCCTAGTATAATCAAAGCCACAGATGGATTCCTCATCTCAAAATTACATCTGCTCTTCCCAGGTTCGGAAATTTTGGAGTCTGTGTTTTGGTTATCACCTAAATGACCTCCTAGTCTAAATCCATTTTCAAAAGCTTTTTAAAAAAAAAACCCATTTATTTATAATTCTTACTCCGTGATTCGTGTAAATGTGTCAATTAACATAAATTCCTTCCAGGAGTTTCCAAAACAAGCTGGCTATAATTTTTCTGGTCCTCTCTTTCAATATCAATTTCATAATTTGGAAGTAAATGGAAACAAAGCAGGAGACTGCCTACTGCTTAGGTTTAAGGGAATTAGACACACTGCAGTTGTTCATCACTGATGGCAACACAGGCACCTTTTGAGTTGCTCTCTGGCTTTAAAGGAACAGTGGACACCACATTTTTACTTGCGTGGAATATTTGGTGGTAGATTTGTGCTGTCTTAATCTACTGGCACTTTCTGTAGGACTGTGATTAAAAAGACTGTGGTTGTGTTACATGGTGATGACGATTGTGAAAAGCTGCTGTCTGTTCCCAGGATAACTGAACCAGAATGTGCAATTAATTCTTTCGCTCTGCTTTTTTTTTCTTTTTTTTGTTTGGTTTGGTTTGGTTGGTGTTTTTTTTTTTTTCATGGGTGCAGCCTTTTTCTGGCACCCTTTTAGCTCAATGCCTGACCTGGGTTGCATCATGCTCTGCAGGATTCATCATGAGTCCCTATTGACAGCCTCCAGCTGGAAAGTTTTTCCAAGATGAGGTGAAAACAACGTGGTCTGCTTGGAGGCTGATCCAGGGCAAGGGAGTGGCCCTGCTTTGAAAGGTTGTCTGAAAGGGCATGTTTGCACCCAACTCTGAGATCGAATCCAAAGTAAACCTGATGTCTCTCTAGGAAAAGGCTAAGGCAATCCTGTCAAGCCCTCTCTAGTTTAATGTAATCCATAAGCATCTTTCTTAAAGTGGCTGTCTACTGAATCACCTCTCTTCTATCTTAGCTGTCTCCTAGGACAAAAACAAGGGTCACCTATGGCTCAGCCTATTCCCCAGGCTGAGCCAGGAGATTTGACTAAAAAATGACATGAAAGGATCATCCAGCAATCCCCTGAAATAATCATCTCCTTCAGCTATCGCTCTCAACCTACTGGGACATGAATGTATGCATTGTGTAACCTATGCAGTCCATATTCTGCATTTTTTCTTCTGTAGCAAAATTTCGTCCTTAATTTTTGAAGCACTGTTCGCTCCTCTGTTTTATTTGCTTCCTGTTCAACAGCCCTTGTTTTGCATAATTCTATTTCACTATTGTCTCAGCATTCCTACTCAGCCTCTGATGTTTTCATAGCCTACAATTTCCTTAGCTTCTCTCTTTGTCATAGTCTTAACCTTTCATTTTCCCAGTCTTCTTCATGGTCCAGAGGAGCTTTTATCTCTCCAGTTTTTTGCCTGTAGGATAAATCTCTTATGAAATCTTTTCTAGTTCCTTCCTCATTTGCTCCCTTAATCCATTTAGTCGTTTTAGCTTCCATCTGCATCCATCTTTCCTCAGCAGCCTCCTTGTCTGGGTGCTTCCTTCAATATACACCTGCCTTTTCCAGCTCTGTCTTCCACCTTTGGCATATTTGTCTGCATTTCTGCCCTCTTGCAACTCATTAATCTCCAATAACTTGAAGCTGCATTAGTAAAGTACTGTTTAAGGAAAAGACTGCTTAAAATATGGGTGATGACATGGACATCTTAGTGGTTCATCTTCAAGTGTGGTTGAGGCTTATCAAGCTGTGGAAGCTGTAGTATTCTTCTGCAACAATACACGAAGAAGAATGTCCAAGCAGCAAAATGAAAAGTAGGGAGGAAGGGCAATGACCTTTAAAATCCATTTTGGGTTGTTTATTTGCTTGGGTGCTTGGTCTTTAACTGCTGTGTCATCAGAATATACTGAAATTAGAATACAAACTATAAAAAGGCACCTAATTAATAGCAAGATCAGACTAATCTCTCTCCTTAGGTGAGTTCTTCTAGCACAATTGTGCTAGAAGAGGCTTTGTGCAGGGTCAGGTGCTTGGTCTTCAGCACAGCTGTTAGGTTGTGTCCATCAGCTGTAACACCCTCCCTGCTTTGCTCCTTATGTTGTTTACAAAATGCAGCAACAGAAAATCTTTTGTCCTTGCCAGCAGATGCAGCTGTTTAAGCAGATTTTTTTTTTTTTAATGTGAATTCAATAACTGGGATATGGTCTTGGTGAGCACAACAACCCCCCAAATACCTAAAAATTAGAAGGAAGCTAACCCCAAACACTCCCCCGAGTACTCAGAGGTGGCATTATTCTACTATGTGATCTATCAATGTATTTGTTTTTCTACCATTCAGTGGCACCTAAAGGCCTAAGATTTATAATGAACAACATCTTACTTGAGCCTGCTTCTGAGATTCACCTCGTGGAGGGAAGAATTTTGGTAAGTTGGCATCCCCTTGCATCCTATTTCTGTAGCAAAGTCAGTCATACCTTTGCCTGAAAAGAATCTTGCATAAAGACTGGAATGCAGGTCTTCTGGGTTAAAACAAGCAGCTCTTCCACAGAGTGGTCATCTGCAGGGTTTCTCATGTAAAACTCTTCCAGACATCGAGGTGGTTTTAGGAGGAACTTGGGGATGGTGGGAGCCTGGCTGCGATGGGCTCGTTCTGAGGGCAGCAGAAACCACAGACAGTGCACATCAGCTAGTGGGCAACTTGTGGAGCTCCGTGCTAGGGGTTCGTCCTTTCATGGTCTGCTTGAAGCAGCTCAGGATGATGAAACTGCAGAAACCTCTGCCTTTTTTTCCTGGTTCCAAGGATCGTTCAAGTCATCAATCAGCCCAAGTCTGTAAACGTAAATATACATATGCCTGTGCTCATATGACCTCTTCTTTTACAGCTTCACTCTTGAAACCACCTATAGTGATTACTATTTGTTCCCTCTTGAAGAGCAGGTTTGTGCAGCTCCAACAAAGAGAAGGTTGTTTTAAATGTGAGTGGTTACATTGCAATTGGCTTTTTTTCTTTTTTGCTATTTTTTTTTCAGTAAACCACTGCATAGCAACACATTTGTGCAGAAATATACAACTATTACAGGTATTAAATGAAAATAAGTTGACGTTACTATCAAGCTAATGGACAAACCAATTACTACGCTGCCTACAAAAATTGCATATCATAAAGAAACAGAGAGAGAACTGTGTATTTTCCTTCACTGTCATTTCTGTGCTAAACCTATGTGTTTTCTTTGGACTGTGAATAGCATAGGCTGCTATTTTGTAAATTTTCCTCCTAGATTGCATTTACTTTATTTTTTTTATGTTTAACTTTTGCTTAATTTGCTTTCTAGAACAAATCTGAATTACCAATATCTGTAGCAGGAAACTACTGCAGTTTGCAAACTGGTGGTGTCTTTTGGTTCTGATAAAACTGTGAGATAATACTTTTTCTGTGGGTGAATTTATGGTTATACGTATGGTGAGGATCTTCTGAGAAATGACTTCCATGTGTTTTCAATAGATTTATTACAGTTTTTTTTTCATTATGGTGGCATTTTCCTCTCTTTGGTGCTGGTAGTGATTTCAGAAGAGCAAAATAAAAACAAAAAAACGTGTAAATATTAGCCTTTGCTGAAGTTTATAGACTGACTCTAAAGTAAATGCTGGTGTTATAAAAAAAAATAAATATAAGGTTTGATCTTTAAAGATAAGACAGGCGCTTCACCTATAGCTCTTTCAACAGAGGACTGTGATGAGATGATCCATAGCCATCAACTTTCAGTGTGAAGGTGTTATTTGTGGGGAGTATTTTGCAGTTTGCTAGGTCTGTTTGACTACAGGAAGACTATAAGGGAATATCTAATTGCTGCTAATATTATTTTTTAAGGAGCGGAGTTAGATATGACTTGCTTGATTTCTCTGTGATCCATCAATCTAATACTATTCACTCCTAATGAAATTTAGCCAAGTTTATGAAGAGAAATAAATGTTTTTCAAATGCTAAAATATGAAAGTAGGTAGTGCCACATAGTGAAAGACTTGGAATAAAGACTTTAGAATTTTTTTTTCATAAAGAGTGAAAATACAGACAAGTGATTGTTCAACACACAGAGCTATGCAAAAGCTCACTCTACAAAAATTCAAAATATTATTGGTGGGAATATAACTCCAGAATTCAGGGCAGGTGTTTGGGGTTTTAACTACTTCAGTAAAAGAAAAACTGAGTCTTCAATAAAAGAAATTCAGTAGCAATATTACTAGCTAGCATAAGAAAAAGGATGCTAATATTTCAGCTGTATCATCCCTACTTCAATAACTAACTCCCCAAAACCCCATCTGAACAACATGTCAAGGAAAAAACCAACTTCTTAAACACTGTTTTAGCTCTTGAATATTCTGCTTTATGCAAAGGATACCAAAATGTCAGTGAGTACATTGGCTGTATAATCATCTGCCCTGTATTGAACAATAGGCAATGTGTTATTAGCTGAACCTATAACCAGACAACATATAAAAGAAACCTCCTGCAGTAAATGCACCCCTTCCCTGCCTCTTTGTCGTTGAAATCTTAGAGAAGAACAGCCTGTTAAAAAATCAGGGGAAAATATTTTATCATATACAACAGCTTATGCTGGACAAGTCATAGAGTAGGAAAATATATGAAATTGCAACCCTGTTAGAAAGTTTAAAATTTAGCTAACTTTCCTCTCCTCTATCCCTTGACCAAAGATGCTGTTATAAATTGAGATATATGAACCAAGGCATCAATTTGGTGGCTCTCTTTTTTTCTTTCTCTCCCTGCTAACAGATATTAAATTTTGTAGTGAGCATGCAAAGTTTTTTTCAGCCATAAGCCTGGAGGCCTTCCCACCCTACTGAGGTCAATTGGTTTAAAATGTACAGAAGGTAGGAAATATATAATATTTTCCCCTGCCTTTGTGGGGCTCTCAAACTGTTTTACCTCCTTAGAGTCAAGAGTAGAAAGTCGTAAAGAAATGAATTATTAATCTCTGATTTGTATCAGCAACAGAATCTCTTTACCCAAGGAGTAGCATTTCTTCCGTGCTTTTGGATGTTTTCCTCCTTATATCAAATTCTGACCCTTTGGTAAGGTGTCTTCTTTTGACTCACAGATTTGCTGGCTTTCATAAACACACTGCCTCTACTCTTAATCGGTGCAAGAGTTCAGTTTGGGGAGCTTGGTGGTCAGGTTATAATCAGAACTACATCTAACAGAGTGCTGGCAAAATAAAATAAAGCAAAAAATCCAGTATGCAGAAAAATGTGCCTTCTGGATGAATATGGATGGAGCTGCAGTTTTAAAAGTGTTCTTCCTGCCCCCATTTGCACAAATCTCCATGTGCCAGAGAAGCGAGGGATGAGGGAAGAGGTGGTAGCCAAGTGTTACAAATGCTTTCTGCAAGTTCTAGAAAAGTTACAGCAGCACTGTAGGATACTCCTTTTGACCTGGCTTGTTGGCTGGTATTAAAATTCTGTGTAAAAGTGCTGATGGTTTCATATTGAGTCATCAGAGCATGTGAGACTAGCTCTGGAAATGAAGGAGAAGACAAGGGCTCATCAGAAGAGCCTTTGAAGTTGTCCAGAATGGGAAGAAACTCAGACTCTTTTCCTTTTTCATTTTTTTAATAATATAAATTTCTTCACATCATCTATGTTCCGTAATTCAGTCTATTTGAGCTGTGGCTTGGAGCTGCATGGGAAAACAGCTTAGTTATAAATAGAAAATTAGATAGAGTCCTATGCCATATATATCCCAACACCACAGTCATTTCCTGGCATTGATAGTTTATGAACATGTAAACAAGGTTTCTGCCAAGGCTGCCACATGTGATGACCCAAGGTACAATTTAAATGTTAGCCTAGAAGCTAACTCTGATCTAATGACCATGATCATGACCAATATGATTGTGGAGTCCTGGTAATTTAGTTATCTGTCCTCATATTCATGAATGGAAAATCATGCTTTGCATATCAAGTACCAGAGCACTGAAAAAAATGGTGTTTTCAATGGTCCTTGAAAGATTTTGGGAGGAGGAAGTGTATGAACCCAGACTTCTCTAACTTAGAGTCTGAGCAATCTTCTTGATAATTCTTCCCTTACCTGGCTAAGATGAAAGAAGTGGGCTGGGATTTAATGTAAGAAATAAAAACTGCAAAGCTGGTGAATAAGGTCTGGTCCAGAGGTACAGGCCAGTCTTTTCCAATCCCAGAGAAAGTGTGGTGAGGATCAGTAGACAAGATACATTCTAAATATCCTTCCTGAGAGACGTAATAAGCATCTTGGACCCTCTGGTTCCAAATAGATTCAGGGGTAAAAAATTACATAGAGGAGGATGAGTTTCAGTGTTGCTGAATTCTTATGAAGGAGTCCTGGGGATTATAGAGGAACATCCTCTCAGGCTAGGGGAGCACTGTTCTCCAGATAGAAGTCACCACAAAAGCAATTCTCTTCACAGAAAAATGACCTTCTTGCTTCCCTCATGGAGGAGAATCCTTTCTTGTCTCTATCCCTGCTTTTCAAAAAGCATTGAGGTTTATGCCAATGCACATCTCTACCTCTGAACTCCAAACTAGTTATTTTCCCTTGACAAGATGAAGGAGCACACAGACATCCATATTTACCAGACAGATGCCACGTCAAGGCCAGTGTTTGCATTTACTGTTGCTATTTGGCTCCTCTCTGAGAGTTTCCAAGATCTTTCTCGGTGCTTGAATCCGTGGAACCAAAACTCTTGTTTGCTGTATAGCCATTCACCTTCATACAAAATGACATCAATTGTGACAGTCAATTAATTTAATTACAAATATGTGTGTATTTGATTACTTCAAGTGAAAATTGAGTTATCAGAACATGCTTCTCTGCTATTAGTTGAATATGTCAAACCTACAAATGAAGCCCAAAAGAATTTTCCTGGCAATCTCAGCCACAGGGTGTTCATGTGTTCCACTGTCCTAACAAATATTAGAGCATTGATTTGAGCAGATTGACCTAGAGAACAGATCAGTAATGCTTTAGTAATCACAATGCTTAGTGAAAGTATTACCTTTTTCTTTCTTTCTTTCACTCTCTCAGTACAAGTAACTGAACGATTTCCTCCTGGACAGATGTTTTTATCCCAACTTAACATATGAGGTTGTGTTTTAAAAGGCCCAACACTTTGGGATAAATTAATTTCATGTTTACATTTTACACACATCTGGGTGAGACCACTATAGCTGCCACTCATTGCTGCATGTTTCACTCTTCAGCAAAGAGAAAATAAGGACTAGCAGGAATATAGCCAAATAACATCTAATTGCATAAAGTTTGCTGGATATTCAGTTTCTGTTCTGATTCTGAGTGCTCCACTAAATATTGCTACATAGCTCAACTCATACACTACTTTGAAGACTATTACACAATTTTTTAAATGCTACTTTAAAAAGTACTTTTAAAAATACTACTATTACTGAATCGTCTCAATCCTCCTACAGTGAAGAGAAAGAAGAACTTGGTAGAGTCCAAACGTTACTCTATCGAAAAATATTTTACACCACCTTTTGTGAACACTGTCAAATTCCCAGTGCTTTTTTCAGGATTTGTTCCTCCACTCCTGCTCAGCCCGGGTGCTTTCTTCCTGCTGCTTTTCCTCGTGTATTAGGGTACAGCCAGGGACAGCGATATGACATATTGCAGATAACATCCGAACATATTAAATAAGGATGTTCAAACATAGTGACAGATCCCGTTGTATGATGATACATCAGGGCAGCTCAAAGATAAGAATTTTAATATATTCTATTATAGAATCACTTAAGCTGACTAAGTGATAGCTGTGGGGGGAATGGAATAACTTGTAGCTTCCGGAAAGGGTTAAGAGACCACAAATGGGAAGGAAATACCTGGGTGCTACAGGGAGACAGAGGTAGGAGGAAGCAAAATAAACCCTTGAAAGAAAAAATCCTTGATCTCTTTGAGTAATACAGGATACAACGAATGTAACTTTTTCCTTATACGGAGGATGAGATGTCCCCAACCTATGTGACCTGCAAAAGCAATCTTTCTGAACTGTCCCCAGCCACAGCTTTTCTACAGTTTCTCTGAGTACAGGCTATGAACATCTACCATTGGATCACAGAATCTCAGAATAGTTTGGGTTGGAAGGGACCTTTACAGGTCACCTAGTTTAACCAACTTCAGCAAGCAGGGACATCAACTAGAGCCCTGTCCCACCTGACCTTGGATGTTTCCAGGGATGGGGCATCCACCACTTCTCTGGGCAACCCATTCCAGTGCCTCACCACCCTCTTTGTCATATCTAGCCTAAATCTACCCTCTTATAATTTAAAATCATTATCCACTGTCCTATTGCCACAGGCCCTGCTCAGAAGTCTGTCCCCATCTTCCTCATCAGCCCCCTTCAGGTACTGGAGGGCTGCCCTGAGGTCAGGGCTGAACAGCCCCACCTCTCTCAGCCTGTCTGTGCAGGAGGGGTGCTCCATCCCTCTGATTAGCATCGTGGCCCTCTTCTGGACCTGCTCCAAGACATCTTTCCTACACTGAGGACCCCAGAGCTGGGTGCAGCATTCCAGAGTGGAGTTCAGGGGCACAATCCACCCCCCTGGCTACCATAGATACTTTGGTGGTCTCAGCCTGCCTCATTTTTCTCAAACCTCTGAATCTCAGTACTTTTCATTTCCAAATTTCTTTAGATAGTCCTCATTGAGAATGCTGTCAACTGTTTTAAAATGTATTTTTTTCAGCTGCAAAGAATTTGTCCATTTTAAGTTAAATTTTAGCCCCAGAGAAAGCATCCACCAGAAATTTGACTTCCAGACTAAAAAAATGTCTTTCAGAATTGATCATTAAGTACAACTGAAGATTTTAAGCATGTGAATGACATTTCCTTTCATATTAGGAAAGGGTCTCGCTGCCTTTCCCTTCATGACAAAGATAACATGCTTTCACCTAGAACTTCAAGCCACTTTGGTTAACGTATTTGAATGCTGAAAAGTATTTAATTCCATGATATCTGAAAAGAAAAGCAGTGTTGTATTTGAATTATGGAATCTGTTTATAAAGGAAGGGCCAGTTTCATCGCTGAGGACACATAACTTAATTCAGAGCTATTACATCAGTGTCGAATTTGGCTCTAAGTACTGAAAGCACCATGATAACTGTATTTATATTTGGCTTTCATATATACTTAAGTCTGGCAAGTGTATCTTGTGGGCACCTGTTTGACGCAGAGATTTATGGAGAATGCCAACATTTGGTCTTGATATTTAAAAACAATTTGTTAATTGTCAAGAAAAGTAAACTGTTAACATCTTTATTTACTGATGAGACAACACGTCAGTACTGGAACCTATTCAAAATGGACAGCCATTTATTAGTCTCTAAAGCATTGAAGTTTTAAACTGCAGCCTTTTTTCTTTTAGCCTTCTAAGTTTTGATTTTGCTTAGAACAGTCCTTAAGTAGATGTTTCATTTTACCAAAGGGTTACATAGCTCCCTTTCTACTAAATGCCATACACTG